>KZ819721.1:0-75184 GCA_003144235.1 Violaceomyces palustris | reverse complement strand
AAAAAAAAAAAAAAAAAAAAAAACCCCCGAGTTCTGGCTGGATTCAGATCGCATGTACAGCCTTGATTGATGATAGTGACGAGTGAATGCTAGAAGGGGGAGGGGGAACCAAAGTTGGGATCTCACAATGATCACTCGGCATTCCCTCATGTCATGTGCGAGGGTCGGAATAAAAAAACCCGGTTCTTGTTCATGAAATACCCAGGGAAGGAAAAGTGTGTGAAAAGAGAGAGAGAAAAAGGTGAAAATTGGGGGAAAAAGCAATCCAACCTTCTTGAGGTTTCATTTCAGAGGGGGTTGTGGGATTAGCCGTTCAGAAGGTATCAGCTTTGACGAACCTTTTTCTCTCTCTCTCTTTGTCTACACCTTCTTGGTGTTGCTCCACTTTCCTTTCCGAAACCCAAGCTGTGCCGAAAGGATGGAGTGAGGATGATTGTCATGATTTAGCTGCGAGAAGAAGATGGGGAGTATGAAACCCATGCCATCACCCATTCCATCGGATCGGTGCTTGAAGAAGGTGTCTCGCTCACTTCCGAAAGGTTGAATGTATGCAGGCAGTCATCCTGCCGCATGATGAAAGATGCGGAGAGTCGCCGATCGTCCGTCAGAGCTGGAGTGGTGAAGGGACGGTGCTTGGTGGTGGTGTTGGTGTTGGTGGCGGTGACGGCTCGGTTCAAGTCAAGAGTCGAAGTCGTCAGTGTCATTCGCGTGATGCGATTATAACTCACCACTACAATCGCGAGTTGATCAGACGCATCGTATACTTTTTTCGCTGCACAGCTGCATGTCAGTGAATTCCTCTATGCAAGGGGTCGTGTTTCTGACAATCGTCTTGCATTACGACGCGAAGGTTCTGGGACAGCTCGAGAGCTGACACCACGCAGTCGGCATTCCTTGACTTGGACGTGTCCCACTTTCCAAGCCCCGCAAGACTCGTAAGAGGCGAAAGGAGGAAAGCTGGAAGAAGATGAAGAAGCGCGACCCCTTGCAGTTGGAATAGAGCTGTCGTTTAAAGGCAGAGAGAGAGAGACAGAAGGAGTATCACCAACCTCGTGGTCCATAGGACCTTGGTTCTTAAATCACCTTCGTTCATTTTGACGATCAGCACTCCTTCCTGGCTGATCGGGATTGCATACCCTCTAAGATCACTCTTCCCAGTTTGTCGTGTCCGACTTCTTCAAGACACCTTCAGCAGAAAGAAGCCCGATCAGGTGATCAGTTGGCTCGCAGTTTGAGTGGGTTGAGCTTGGGAGTGAGCAATGCGTAAGTAGTATCGCATGTTGGAACGTATGCAGTGGTCGGTTGAAGGCTACATTAGATAAGATAATTCTACCCGATGGAGATTTGATCGGGTTAGGGCATCGATCACCCCGATATCTTTCATCCCATCTCTTGGCCCGAGCACTACAAAACGCTGCCTTCCAAGAATGCGAGCTCAAGCCCATTGCACCTACGACGCACACATCAGAAACCTTGCCACGTTGATAGCCTCACCATTCGACAAATTACACTTTGGCCAGGTCATCCTTCCCCTGCCGGGACATCCAACATCAACAACAATCATCTTGGACTCTAGAAAGCGCAAGAGAAGGTGGAAAGAAGCTCTTGCGGTTGGACAGCACTCACGGCAGTAAGAAGGGTCGCGGCCACAATTCATCATCAACACGTCATCTGATCTTACCGATTGCTCGAGATAGCCCCAAGCTTCCCGTCATGTCTGTCAAACAATACAAAACCGCCGGCGAGGATCTCTGGAAGAATCGAACGGAGAAGATCGTGAGCAGCTGCCCTTGCGGCTTTTCTTCTTTCCTGTAGAGACGTGAGCGTCCTCGTCCTGATAACCGAATATCCGATCCCTCCCCTTGTTCTTTCGCGACATGCTGTCGTCAACTCCCAACCCGCCAGAATGCCGAGCTCTTTACTCTGACGTACGGCTCCTTGGTGATCCAACTGATCAAAGATTATGAGGACTACCAAGAGGTCAACAAGCAATTGGATAAGATGTAAGAAATGGCTGTACCCCATCCCCCCACCCCCCCAAAGAAAAAACACCCCCCCCCCCCCTCCTACAAGGCCATGAGGCTGAGATCCATCCATCGACCCTTCTTTCGGATCCTAAATCTAACCTCAGGGGATTCAACATCGGCACGAGGCTGATCGAGGACTTCCTGGCGCGGAGTAACCTTGGGAGGTGTTCAGATTTTCGTGAGGTTGGAGAGGTGATCAGCAAGGTAAGCTTTACCGGACCACTTCGCACAACGCGCGGCCGCAGCACCTCCTTTGCATCTCATTCGATCATACCCACCACATCTCATCCTGACCTTTTGCCTCCCTGATCCGAACGGTTTCGGGCGACAAATCACGGATAAAGGTCGGATTCAAAATGTTCCTCAACATTGTCCCCAATGTGACGCACCTAAGCGGAGGAGCGACGACTGTCGCATCGGGGGGGAACCCGTTATCGCCAACCAACACGGATACCGGCTCTCTTGGAGGGAACCAAGGGAACGTTCCTGCCAGTGGTTCGTCGGGGCAAGAGTTCAGCCTGACGTTTGACGAGAACCCACTGGCAGAGTTCGTCGAACTACCAGAGGACGCGAGGGAAGGAGGCCTGTGGTTCTCAAACGTTTTGGCAGGCGTCTTGAGGGGCGCACTGGAGATGGTGAGTTGCTCTGATGTGAGGGGAGCTGGGAATGATTTGCATCAGGTCGAGGCCGATCCCCTTCCCAGTCACTCCCTTTGGGGGATGATTGGATTGGCAACGTAACCATCCCCCCCTCCCCCCCGCCGCACATCCCCCTCATCACTCGCACTTACTCACTCGCACGTGCATATGTGCGCGCACTCTTCTTTTCACCTCTCTTCCCTACTCCCCCTCCTCTCTCGCCACTTGGCCATGGACCGCAACAACAGGTTCAAATGCAAACCGAGTGTTACTTTGTCTCGGACGTCCTGCGAGGGGATGAAACGACCGAGCTCAGAGTCAGACTGATCAAGTACCTCGAGGAGGAAGTCCCAATCTCGGACGACTGAGCCAGTGTGCTGCTCCGACAGAATGAAGAAAAGAAGAAGAATAAAAAAAAATCCAAACTCTCCGAACAGCAAGGCTATCCTGGATTGCGATAGTAGCAAACATGCATGTATACTACGAATACCACACCAACGGGGGGCGAGGAACGCGTCCGTCATGCGGAAGTAAGGATATGAAATCCAACGCAAGCCCCTCCCATTCTCTACGCGTCTTGGCTCTTCAGCCTGATCGCTTGGAGATAAGCTGAACTCGCAGGATTGATAGATGGTTAGATGACTGAAAAAGCGCAGAGAAAGGGAGCAGACGTGATGAGCCGTGGGACCACGAGGTGAGGGTGAGAGGATCGGCCATCTTTGGCTCTTTGATCTTTTCACAGGAGAGCCTGATCCGATCTGCGCTTTTGGGTTACTCGTCGGGGTTGAAGGGGAGAGGGAGGGGTGGGATTATGGAAGGAAGACATAGAATCGGGATCAGATCGAGGTAGCATGGAAGCAAGGAGGGCCCAGGTTCAACTTCCAGTATTCTTTCCATTCTTATTGCTTTTGGGAGGATCAGTCCAGGTACACCCTCGACTTTCATCTAGGTTAGTCTCCCTCTTCTTCTTCTTCTTTTTAACCATCCAAGGTGGGCGGAAAAGTCGGGACGAATGGAAAGAGCTTGCACCTGGCGCAGATTCACTTTTGCGAACCATGTGAGTCAGTACGTGATTTTATTTCGGGATAGGGAAGGGATGAAATGAAAATAGAAGGAAGAAAGGTGTGGACAGGGAATCATCACGAAAGCGACGGGCAGACGGACGAGTTAGACCTTGGGCCATTCCCCTTCCTCTCTCGGTCTTGGCTCTTGATGATACTAGTGAGTCAAGGGGATGAAGACGGAAGGGAGCGAGAGGGCAGGCTGCCCAAACTCTCCTCCTTCCTCTTAGTGAATTCTCCAAGTTATGGTTGGGATTTGGGCAAGTGCAAGTCACCCCCCACCTCTTCGCTTGTCTTTCGAGAGCCCAGTGTGGCTTGATCAAATTGGGTGCTGAAAAGCTCTTGGCCATGGACCTGTTCAGTTTCCGCCACTTGTCCCCCCCCCCCCACCCCTTCTCTTCCGTGGGATCACTGCTCATTCATTCTCGATTCCCCCTCACCCGCACTTGGCTTTCATTAGCCTCATCTGGTGCATTTCCTGATTCGCGATGGTTGCACCTACCTACAAGCAACCTGGAATACTGTAGTGCCCTTTCTTCCCCATCGAGATTGCTCGGGAATCTCTACCACGGGATGGGAGGAAAAGGTGAGTGTCAGTCGGCGATCCGAGTCGGTCGCTGTTCAAGGGACTCCAGAGGATGGCTTTGCTCGCTACACACAGGGAATCCGCAAACCTGAGACTAGCCTGGGTTCTCTGCGCTTCCGTTTAACCCTAAAAGTGGACTGGAATCTCTCCCCTCCCTCACCTCTGCCGCTTCTTTTTTTCACAGCACAGCTTGCACCTTTTCCCTTTTCTTTTCCCTTCCTTCCCTTCTTTCCACACGCTACCCTTCCCTCCATCCCCTTTCCCGATCGCTTCCGTTTCTTCTCCTTCACCATGAAATAAAGAAGATTGTGAAAATGAGAGCGGGTCCTTCAACCAACGTTCCTCTCCACCACGCACTTGTGCTCTTCTCCCCTCCCCCCCGTTGCCAACCTTCTCTTGTTTCGCTTTTCTTGAGTGCGTGGCGTTCTCTTCATCCTTCCCAGAAAACTCCGCCCAGAAGAAGGCTTTGGGTCCCGATATTGGGCGGAAACAAATTTGGAGCAGGGTCCCTTCTCCCATTTCGCTCACCCCCTCTCCCTCTCTTCCCTTCCCTTCCCTTCCCTTCCCCTCTCTTCCTCTCCCTTCTCAGTGAATCCCAACCCGCCACGGATGTGCAAACCTTTTTTCTGCTGGTTCCTATCTCTCTCCTCCCTTTCGCTCTCCCACTTGATCATGACTCCTTCCTTCCTTCCTTCCTTCCTTCCACCTATTCATCATTTCTTTGTTTTTCTCTCCCGTCTAGCTAGTCGGATCCTCTCGTCGTCCTGAAAAAAAAATGGAAAGGAAACCAAGTCGCCTGCCATGTCTTCTTCATCTCCGACCTGCCTATCCCGCACCGTTCCCGCTCCATCGCCCCCCCCCCCTTCTCCCTCCCCAAAAAAGCAATCACATAATCCTGTATGCTGCCGCTCGTCCCTTGAACGCAGACCGTCTTCAAGGATATAAAACAAGCTCGCCGAGGGACTAGACCTCGATGGAAGAAGTGCACACCTGTTCCCCAGAACTCCCTTCGATCCCTTCATCGTCATCCCTGCAAACCTTTCCTCTTCGCTCCTTGCTGGAAGCTTCTTTGCGCTGCGCAGGTAAGTCTCGTGACTCTTTCCCTCATGTCAGGCTCAGAGATGCCACCAGTGTTCTTTTGTGACTCCTTTCTTACCAGAACTTTTTAAAACTGTCGTAGATTCACAAACTTTGTTGTACCAGCACCATTACACCTGTCAGACCACGTTCGCCATCTTTCCTGGAGGACCGAACTAAAGCCTAAGCTGGAAGAGCTGGCAGGACCTTTGTTTCTGTTTTCATTTTTCTTTGCCTTCAAGGAAGACACGGCCCCCCAGTCTTGCGAAGACACGAACCATCCCCTCCTCCCCACAAAAAACCATTTTCTCTCTTTTCCTGCTCTTTCTTTCTTTCTTTCTTTCTTTCTTTTTTTCATCCAGACATGCTCTGCGAGTATCAGGGAAGCGATAGTGGTTACGATGGGTCCCAAGGACAGTACTACATTGGCCAGACGGTAGTGTTCTGGAATCTCGAAGGTGGCGGGACGGTAAGAAGGGAGGGCGAGATTGAAAGCGTGAGTAACATTCCCTCAATGGCTAGAACGCAACCATCCCATCATCTGGTACATATCCAGTAAAAGTCGGGAGACTCCTTTCGGCAGGTACCCTCCGGGATGAAGTGTTTACGGAGGACGAGAAATGAAAAGCAGCAATGCTGCGAAATCCTTCACGAAATCCTAGCCCGCTAATTCCTTCAAATAGTTTCTTCTTGCTGTTTCCTTTTTCCTTTCCCATCTCTGTTCTTTCTTTCGTTCTTTCTTTGATTCCAACGCCCCTGGGACGTTT
Source organism: Violaceomyces palustris (assembly GCA_003144235.1). Lineage (NCBI taxonomy): Eukaryota > Fungi > Basidiomycota > Ustilaginomycetes > Violaceomycetales > Violaceomycetaceae > Violaceomyces > Violaceomyces palustris. The sequence continues at coordinate 69,028 of KZ819721.1, read as the reverse complement.
TCAATCACCTTCTCATGACCTAGATCTCGGAAATGGATCGAACGGCACGGATTTACGCCGAGATAAACGGTGACTACCAGAGCGTGAGTATCGGAGACGCCGACCCATCTCCTCCGTCGCTTCTTTTCATTGCTTTCTTGTCGACGACGTTAGTTGAGGGTTTTGAACAACCAACCGTCATTCGAACACACCTCACTCTTCGCTGTGCCCTCTGCCACGTCCCTCCACAAATCCAAACCTCTCACTCGACCAGGTGGAGATACCGCTGGAAAACATCATGTCCTTGGATCAGGCACACCACCTCGGCTTCGCGTAATCATCGGCAAGGTCCCACAACATCAGAAGAGGATGAAGAAGGGTAGGAGGAGTGGGGGGAAGGAAGAAGGGGGATGTGGAGGTCAAGAATAAAAAATCAACTAAGTCCCCACCAAGCCTCTTAACGTCAAAGTTGCCACCGCCTTCATGACGTCGTCAAATGGTTCCTAGTGGAAAACCTCTCTCAAGCGGGATTGGCTTCTCGGGGGCGGGGCCTTGCTGCTTCTAGCTTTCCTAAGGCCATGCGGGAAGGAAAAAGAACAAAAACAGGAACCCCAAGGTTTTCACAGGTCGAGACCAAAGAGGAAGGGGACAGGGCATTTTTGCGCAAAAGAGTGCAAAGTGATTCACTCCCTCAAGAAAAGAAAAGAATAAAAAGAGCGAGACAACAAGAGCGACTGTCAGAACCAAGTCCTTAGTTCGGCATCTATACCTCAGTCGGGGCTTTTTCGAGATGAGGGCGCCATCTCTCCAATCATAATAGGCCTCCCCCCTTCCTTTTCCTACCTCTGACAGACGAAGGGCTTATACCGCGAAGGATTGCGCCCTCGGACTGTTGAACAATTCAAAATTGGCATATTTCTTCGAAAAAAAAAAACCTTTAGGCCCTGCCTCGAACCTGGGACAACTCCCCCTCTTCAATCCCCTTGGTATCAATCGAGGTTTCTTTTCTTTTCTTTTTTCGCCGTCCCTTTAATCACTGTCCCCCTATAATCAATCGTGGTTCGTCTAATCGCATTCACATCGCCTTGAGGCAAGATTCAGACCCTGACCGAGCACCCGTGTCTCATATGAAGATTAATAGAAAGAGTCAACTTGTGCCGTCGCATGGCAAACACACAACGATGAGCTTTTCTCCTCCCTTCGAATCAATCCCCTTGGAGTTAAAGTGAAGCGTGATAGGGATCTAAGAATTCACAATCTTTCGCAAGCACAAATCAGCTCTAGCAGTGCTGAGAGAAACACTCCCCAGGACTTTTTCGATAGGAAAGAGGTGTTTCACGACGAGTCTTGGGGTGATGTGAGCGGGGAAAGGCTGGGTGTGGATATTCCAACATCATCGTTGAAGTAAAAGGGTGAAAAAAGGTGGGGTGAAAAACTACGACGGGAAGAAGTCCTCAAACCTACTGTTGTCAGGTCTTTCCCCTTCCCTCTCCAGTTGGACCGCCAACCTCTCCGCACTCTCCAGGACCCTCAGGACGTTTCTCCCCGAGAAGTCGATCACCTCTTTCTCCGACCAACCTCTTGCTAACAACCTCGCCACCAGGTGAGGGTACCTGGTGACATCTTGGAAATCGATGGGGGATTCCAACATGCCGTCAAAGTCGGTCCCTAGACCTACGTGATCCCTCCCTACGATGGAGGAGATGTGTTCCACGTGGTTGACGATGGTTTCTAGATCCCTGGCTCCTCCCAGAAAGTCGGGTAGGACGTTGATCATGACGATGTTGTCCTTGCCTTGTTGAATCCAAGAGGTCTTGAGCTGGTGGAGGATGGAATCGGGTACGTTCCTCACCACACTGTCGCCGGTCAGGTTCCGAGCGGAAGAGTGGGAGAGCATGACGGGACCTTTGGAGATTCGGATCGCTTGAGACGTCGTCGAGTCCGAGGTGTGACTCAAGTCCGGGACGATGCCGAGTCGGTTGAGCTCGTGGATCAGTCTGACACCGAACGGCCTTTGGTGTTGGTATGTCGGTCATCATTGTTTAAAGAAGGGGGGAGTGGAGTGGGGATCGGGATCATGGGCTAGGTTGTCAATCAGAAAGAGAGACCTCGATTTCAAACGGATCCGAGCGTCTAGACAGACTCACGAGACTCCATTCCACCTGGGCGGTTGTTCGCTCGAACTATCTGCCCAAACGTTGTGGCATGTGTGCTTTTTCCCCATTTTTGTAAAGGAAGGGGGGAGCGAGCGAAGATTCGAGAATGATAGGGATGGTTGGGATGATAAAAAGGGAGTTCGTTCGCACCTTCGTCGTTGTCGTCGTCAAAAAACAAAAAAAAAAAAAAAAAAAACGATTCGTTCGCCTGACGCTTGGTAGACCTTTCTAAGCTCTACTCACAGTCAAAGTCAGGTACCTCATGGGACCGACGATCTCTCCTTCCTTCTTGTAGAGAGAGGCGAAGGCTCGAAGCGTGTGTAGACTGTTGCCCAACGAGTGTCCGCCTTCAAGACCGATGAAGCTGATCATCTTGCCCTTGGAGAAGGCCTTCCGGGCCGACTTTGCTGTCGAGGTGAATTCGAACTACAGCGACGTGAGAGCAGGGAGAGAAAGGGGAAGGCGGGGGGGGGATGGTAGTTCATTGGTGATTAGCAGGGAGCGTTGGACTTGCTTGTAGGTCGAGCATGGGTTCGGGATGGATGGGAGGTCAATAGCAAGCGTCATGGCTTGGAGCCAGATAAGAGAACGAACCTCTTTCGGGTACTTGTCGACGAATTGCTTGATCACGTCAAACTGCTCCATGGTTTCTCTTTCAGCGGGTTCGACGAATATCATCGTGGGAGTTAGAGAGGGACAGAGAGAGGAAGGGCAGGGAAGGGAGAAGAGGGAGGATCTTCCATCAGTCCGACCCTCATCCTGTCTGGAACCTACGCACACGAACCCCCTTCAAAAATAAGGGGAACCGAAGAACAAAACTCACTGGATCGCCTGAGTCTTGGAAGCGTTCTCGAAATTCTCGCCAACCTCTTCCTTGGTGGGGCAGGCGACGTAGGCGCTCCAAAAGTAGCCACCGGATCGACCGAGTCTCAGCCTTGGGATGTCGACCTGACCGGGCATGGGGAACGTTCCGTTCTGTGTGGGCGGGAGATCGAAGGGGATGTCCTCGACACGGTTCTTGTAGACGTACCTCGAGTAGACGGGGACGTCCACATGACCGTCTATCAAGGGGTGCTTGGAGAGGATCCTCTTTGCCCTGGAGAGGTTGACATCCTCCTCCTTCCGCTCCTCAGCGGAGATCGAAGGTAGGAGCCGCACGAGAAGGGATCGCAAGGGACCACCCAGCGGGTCGAGATGGTGGCTAGAGGATGATGATCGGCCAAAGTTGGAGGGAAGGAGAAGCAAGAACGAGCAGAGAAGGCAGAACAGGAGTAGGGAGGAGCCGAGCCTCCTCGAGAGGGAAGACGGAGATCGGGTGGTTTGGAGAGATGCCACGTCTCGAGTATGGGAACGGTCTTCTTGTTTGACCGTGGTGGGGAGGAGGTTGATGGGACGCTGGCTTCGAGGATGCTGCCGCATCTTCTCTTGCGACATTCTTGCTTTTTCTAACCTGCGCTCGACGGCGACTCAGCTCTTCTCTCCTGCTTGAGCCGCTTCACTCGAGGTCGAAGAGGGGAGAGGGAAGGGAGAGGTGGGATGGTGAAGCTTTTTTTGAGGCCAGGTCAAGGGGGTAGCAGTGGGGGACGGTGTGCGGACTCGGAGAACCGCTATCGTGATGGAGTGGATAAGCGCACGAAATCAGAATGGATCGCGAACAGACAACTCCACTCCTTTGTTACTCTCTCACTTGGCTCCAAGAGTGGAGGTGTTGGGAGCGGGAGGAACCCACCTTCCTTGTCAGTGATCGGCAGTCCACTGCTACAACAACCACACACGCACACTCCTTCTTGACTCCGCCGTGTGAAACTCTCTCTCCTCTTGCTCCCTGTAGAGGCAAAGAGAGAGGAGGGTCTAGCAAATGGAGAGATAGTTCAGAGCGTGTCAGAGCAAAAGGGGAGATGACGGTAGGTGAGAACTCAATTCGAGTTGGGTTGGCTTCAAAGACTGGATCCGATCTAGGAAAGTAGAATCATCTGCGACCGACTGGTTCAGTTCAGAGGTGCACCCGAACCCCCTCAATTCCGTATGCAGTGGGGGTGTCGGTTGAGTGAACCTTTCGCTGCTTGTAGCCGTAGCACCTGTGGCGAGCGAGCCTCATGCAAAGGGGGAGGTGGAGTCGGGGGACGAGGTCGACCAAGAGAGGAGAAGGGATCGGATCGCGCGAATGCTGAAATACGACTGAAATCCGCTCAACCCAAAACCATGCATTCACACATCGTGAAGGATGAAGCGCTGCCAAGTGAGCGAAAGTCATCCGAGGGTCTGAGAGAAGGGCTGAGGGATGCCCAGACTGGCACCGAGCTGTGGGGATGCGAGCGAAAAGGGAAGGAAGGAAAGGCCTCCGTCCAGCTCTTGCAGGATGTATTGTACAGATGCAGACACGATTACATGGCACCCCACAGTCAGGAATCACAGTCGAGGCGGCGGGCAACGGATTCGAGAGGGGAGCACCGAAAGCATGTGAGCGCGAAAGGGGCGCAAGAATCACTCTGACTTGGCATTCCGCGTCGGTTTTCTGGTGCCCTGCAGAGAGAGAGAGAGAGAGAGAGAGAAAGAGAGAGAGAGAGAGAGAGAGAGAAAGAGAGAGAGAGAGAGATCTATCCAAGCAAGCGCCTCAAGGGAAAGGGGAAAGGATCCTCAAGTGAAAGGTTGGGCTGGTGTGAAGGGAGAAACAGAATACAAGGTTTCCCCCCATCCTACGGTCCTTGGGATGTGATGATTCTTAAAGGCGGGGGGTAGGGGGGGGGGGGCGCGGAAAGGGTCAATCTGAGTGTGGTGGGGAAGCGATTGGGAGAGGGAACCATTCACCGAATAATTGAAAAAAAAAAAAAATAGAACGCGAAGCGATCCAAGCCGGGATCAACCATCAACGCACAAACCCCCCCCCTTTGGTCACCGTCGTGGTCGTCGTCACCATCACCCTCACCATCACCATCACCACCACCAGCTCGCCTCACTTTATTTCCCTCGGACTCTACCGGACTCTACCTTATAATATCTTATTCGAACCCTTCCTGCTTTTTCTCTTCATTCTCATCCACCAACCGGCCAAACGAACCACCCCTTCCCAACCCATCCTCGGCTCATTGGTCTGGCCTACTTGCATACATTTCAGTACAGTAAATTATACGCGAACACACACACACACACACACACACACACACACACACACACACACACACACACACACATACACACATACACACATACACACATACACTCCCTGAGTACAGTGCAACACGCCATTCCAGATACAGAGATATCCTGAAGAACGTGCTGTTCATAGACATCGTCACACCGCCCTTCACCTCGGCCCTTCGTTGCTCCTTGCTCTCCCTGTGTCCCCTTTCTCATCGCCTCTTTTTCAATCGCAACCAAAAACCCCTCTTCCAGCCTTGGCAATCCTCATCCGCTGCAATCTACTTCCGAACGTTGCCGGACGCTCCTCTTGGAGTGTGGTTGCTTTGCCTCTCCCCTCATCACCCATCCACAACCTTCCCCTAACACGGACCTTTGAACCAAAACGGCAAATCCTTTCTCCACGTCCTCTCCCTTTCGTACCCTAGATAGGATCCTACCCATCACACGGATGAAGTGAGCTGCACTCGGTCGAAGCAAATCGGGCCTGTCTCTTCATCCCCCCCTTCCCCCCTCTCCTCTCCCTTCCTCTCTTGCGCTACCTTCCACCTCTCTGTCCCTCCTTTTCGATTCCCTCTCTTACCCGGTGCCTACAGCATCGCCACCACCCCCCCCCCCCCCAAAAAAAAACACACGCACCACGACGACGATCAGAGACAGATGACTTCGCTCACAACTCTATTCATTGTGGGGAAGGACGAGTATGTCGAATTCAACGAAACTATGGGCTCAAAGGCCTTCCTTCAACACATTTGGGACGAATCGCAGACCCCACTACAGGCCAATGGTGAGTCGAACCGTGTAGCGTGCCCTTTCGAGACGCGAACCCGAGGGAAGGGAGGAGTATCTTGACCAAGGTCGAAGCTCTTCTCCACGCACTCCCAATGAAACCTCCATGCCCATCTTCCAGACCTCGCAGGGAGCAAGCTACACAATGCAGGCGCCCGAATCTCCAAGACTGATCCTCCCAGGATTGAGTTCCCAACGGTGCTCAGGGTCAAAGGCAAAGGCAACACGTACAAGAGCAGCGGAAGGTACATTAGCTGGGATGAGCTGCATAGGCTGAACCCCTTGGCCGTCAAAGCTCCTCCTAGCTTGGAAGAATTCCGGAACCGCGGAGCGGAGGTCGGAAGTGGGAGGCGCCTCAAGCCGGGCGAGTTGCTCAGCAAGGACGACCCCACAGCCAAGCTCAAAAAGAAGATGGCTAATGGCAAGAAGGAGACGTATCGTGAGGAAGATGGGTGGATCGGAGGATCTAAAGAGAGCATTTATGCCTCCACCTCGTCACCGCCAAAGGGTCTCTCGAAAGAGGGCACCATCACCATCGGCGAGGATGAGCAACCAGGAAAGCCAGGCGACCGTAAGGATTCAGATCCACTTGAGTCACCAGAAAGGGTTCGATCGGGCACTTCGCTGGCCGCCCCTACAAGCTCGAACGACAAGAAGCCTCCTCCACAGACGCCAGGAAAGAAGAGGGGCGGCGCTGGATCCCATTCGGGCTCGGGCAAAAGCCTCTTCGAAAGGCTCGGCATGAACGATGTCTCGCCTCCCGTCCTCAGCCCACGCTCCGTCCTTCCAGGCCTCAGTGATATGACCCCGCCTCGAAGCCTGAGAAGGCCAGGTGCACGTATTCCTCCCCCTCTTCCTCTCACCAGCCCATCCACTTCCAACAAGGGTCCATTGTCCCCTGGCGTCACCAGAACACCCCTCAGCGCCTCTCACCCCCCGCCGGAAACGCCGCTCAAGCTCAACCAAAGGGGCGGGCCCGAGACGCCTGCAACGCCTGCCACAGGCCCCTTCTTTGGTGGCCCACCGCCAGACAACGACGCCCTCACCAGGGGCCTTGGACTCGGTCTGACGCCTCACAGGCCGACGATTCCTCTAGGGCCATTGGGAAGCCCGGAAGTGACCCGATCTCCCTTGCCTCCTCATCCAGAGACCGGGCCATCGAGCCGGGGCAATGCAACATCGTCCGGCAATGGTGCCGGCGGCAATCAGATCGAGGCCATGCTGGAGAGACTCAGGAAGGCTAGAACCGGGTTGGGCAGCGAGGCCAGCGTTTGGGCGCCAAAACATGCAGAGCATCCCGGCTCTTTCACCAAGGCGGAACAAGCCAAGGTGGATCCGAAGCTTGCTTCTGCGTTGGGCGTTGGAATTGAGCAAAGCGATGGCGGCGCCGCAGGAGGAGCCGCAACCGCGAGCCCGATCGGCCTCCAGCTTAGCCTCGGCGGCTCCGATCACCAACAGCAGAGTCAGGACATACAAGCGCGACAGGATGCGAAGACTCGGAAGGACCTGGGGCGAGACAAGAAGGAGGCAGAAGCCGCTAGATTGAAAGAGGAGAAGGACGCTGCGAATCGCGCCTGGATCAAGGGCGTCATACCGCCGACACCTGTGTTGGGTCACCCTGCTTCCCCGAGGACCGAGGATGACGGTGAGCAGCCTATCGCTCACAGGCTGTGGGGGGACAACTTGCCGCCTCCGCCCCCTAGAAGCTCAACCGTCGGGCTGCTCGGTGCTGACGAGTCTCCGGTCCAGGTGAGGCCCAAGCTGAAGAGCAAGATGGTGTCCAGGGGCCTTTGGAGCGACGGAGAGGACGAAAATAGTGATGTTGATCAGGTCGACGCCACCGATATCAAACCCGCTCTGCTCGACTTGGACCACTCACCTCATCTACAGAGGGAGCGAGCTCCGCAAGCGCAGTCTGATCCAGCCAAGGTTCTGTGCTGGTCCGACGTCGAAGACACCCTCGGCAACGGCTCCTTGGGCAGGAATATGCTCGGCAGGCAGGGCAAGAGAAACAAGGGGGAACGGAAGCGCGGCAGGAGGCTGAGTTCGAACGCTAAGGAGGATTCGATTTCATCCCACAGCTTGCTCGAGCCATCCCTCGCCTTACCTGCATCTACCGACTCGCCTAGACTTGAGAAAAGCCCCATCTTGACGAGCAAGAGCCCTGGGTTGGAAGGAAGGTTCGAAGGCGCAGGCTCTTCCGACGAAAGATGTCTAGAGTTGCAGCCGTCTCCACCCCTTGATCAATTAAGCAAGGGTCTCGGGCCTCCTTCACCAGATCCGAGCCAGCAACACGGCTCGTCTACCGTGCAGACCCTTTCAGAGGCTGATCAGGCTGCGGCCCCAAGTGAGGAGGTCAAGAAAGGAGCAGAACTTGGCGGCGGCGGTATGAGCACCATGACCACCTTCGACAGCTTGTCACACTTTGATTGGGCGGAGGATGAGGGGGACGGAGATGATATCCTGCCAGACTTGGACGACTGGGGAATCACTGTACCCAACTCGACGTCTTCAAACTCGATCACCAACAACACCTCCGCCTTGGCGACTTCTTCAGGCCATGGAGGAGGTATCAACGGAACGTTGGCCCCTTTCAAATCTTCCTTGTCCACTTCTCCCAGCAAAGGGATGAGGAATGCTTCCGACGAGCGCCCAAATGTAGATGCCCTCACTCACAACATCGAACAAGACAGCGACGGTTTTCGCCCTGCCGGCAAGAGGGGTGCAAAGAGAGGAGGCAAGGGGAGACTGAGACGAGGAGAAGCGGGCGAAGTCCAGTCAGCACCAAATTCCGACCTGGGAATACGAATCGCAGGGAGGGCTGCTGCTGCTGCTGCAGCAGCTTACCATCCCGATGGCCATAACGATGATTCCAGCGAGATAGGCAGGTCGACGCTGCTGGACGGGGCAAAGCACTCGATGCATGCGCCAAAGGACAAGCACTTTCCCGCGGCGAGCCTGGGATCAGGTTCGCAGGAGATCAGCTGGAGAGGGAGGACCGCGTCGGACTCACGCGCATCTTCAAAGGGAGCCACGAATGGAAGGTCGCCTTCTTCTTCTTCTTCCGCCAACGCAAACCGTGCCTCATTGGCGCAGCGCTTGCAAGGCCAAGGCCAGAATGGCCACCCTCACGTTTCTTCCAAAGGGGGGCGAGGTGGTGGATCCCACCCCGCGCCTTCCCCACCAAGGCGCGAGAGACCTCGAGTCGCCGCCGATTCGGGTGCGTTTGCCAGGCTGATGGGAGGGGTAGCAGCTGGCGCAGCGAACAGAGCATCATCAGAGACCGGCAGCAACAATGGAAGCGCCAAGGGTAGGCTGAGCCCCATGCCAACGAACCCCAAGGCCCAGGTGAAATCTGGATGATATCTCGGATGCACATGGAAGTAATTTGGAGGAGCTCCCATCGGCAATCGTGGCTGTGTCCCTATGACCCTGCTTCGATTTGATGCGGGCAGCGACACTCGTAGCTCCGACTGGACTGCCATGGGCCTCTCTTTCATCATCTTTTTTCTTTCCGCAAGGCGGTTCCGACAATCGAGCGACGGGACAACAGGATCGCCGCAGCTACACGAAAGCAACTGCCCTCTTTCGGAAATGCGGGAGCCTTCTCCCTCATCCAGTTTCATACTTGGAATTTTCAGGAACAGATGGTAAAAAGGGAGGGGGGGGGGAGGGGAAGAAAGGCACTGTTTTTCTTATTCTTCTGCTCCATTTGCTCTCGGTAAACCACTTCTACGGAGAGGAGGAGCCTTGATCCCCCATGTCGTCACGCCATCCACCCCCTCTCCTGCCAATCGCGGTTACCTCAGTACTTTAATGCGTATTCTCTTTCCTCCTTTCCCCTTTGGACCCTTCGCCCCGTTCCCCCCTTGTCTTTCTCCTTTGGGTTCTTCTCCCTCTCCTGGAATCCAACGGACGCTTTTAGCTTGGGGAAAAGATTTCTTCTGCTTCGCTTCAGGCCCCTTATCCTCCCTTCTCCCCTCCTTCTCTCAATTCTCCTCTGATTGGGAGGGGGCGGGGATCCACACAAAGGTTCCCTTTGTCGTCACAATTGTATTCTATCGCCAGAATCAAAAGTTCAACTTGATCCTCGAAGGATCGTCCTTCGTTTTTTCGAATCCTTGGGAGGCGTTTTGAGAGGATCAGGGTCCGCACCCTGCTTGAGCGCGCCAGGGAGGGTGGAGGTAAGGGAGGGTGGGGAAGGAAGGTGTGTGTCGAGAGGATGAGAGAGACGAGGATAGAAGTATGGTCACGTGCCAAGGCCACGTAACGCTTTCTCCACCTTCGCCCGACCGAGCTCACCTTGATCTTGGGGTTCCATGGTAGACTCGACACCAACTCGAACCACATCACTCTCAACACCGCTAACGCTCCCCCTTGAAACCGCCTTTCCCCCACACGTACCAACCTTGCGCATCAACCCATCGCTTGAAAAGAAAAAGAAAACCGGTCCGATCGAAAGCGGAAACCCCAGACTCGGCAGAATCCACCAAAAAAAGGTGGTCAACCTAACAAAGCCAAGGCCCTCCCCACCATCCTCGAACAGAAAGGAAGGAAGGATCCGTGAAGAGAGACAAAGTTTCTCGATCTAGGATTCGAAAGGTGGAAGTGAAAGAAGAGAGAGATTGGAGAAGAGAAGGAAGGGGAAACGTGAATTGGAGGTCGTAGGAAGAGAGAGAGAGAGTGAGAGAAGGGAGAGAGAGAGAGAAAAGAGAGAGAGAAACCAAATCAAACCTTGGAAAACGAAACCATGTCTTCGCTCATCCAACAACATAGGGAGCTGCTAGAAAACTTTACGATCAGCAGCTCCAACCCTTCGGACAAGGAGGTGAACAAGAGGATCCGGTCTCAACTCTCCAAGCTCAAGATCCTCCTGACCGAAGCCGGACTACTGATCCCCTCGTCGTCCGCTAACCTTGAAGGCCTCAAGGTGGAGGACCTGATACTGGCGAGGGACATTTTGGAGATTGGGGCCTTCGCCTCCATCAGGGATAAGGACGTGGAAGGCTTCGATAGGTACATCAACCTTTTGAGGGGATTCTACGATGATTACAGGTATGTCTCACTTTCCTTTTTTTCTTTTTTCTTTCTTCTCCCTCCCTTCCTTCGACTTGCTTGATCCCGCCTCAGATATCCTCCCTCTGGGTCCCTCACAACCCATACACGGTGTCCTGGGCTGATTCAAGGTCCGAATATGCGAATGTTCACTTTCTCACCTTTTCCTCCAACCCCTATTGACACAACCACGTTTGCCAATGATTGATCTCGGTGTGCTCGCCCCAACCCCCCCCCACAAAAATGCAGTAAAATCCTTCCCCCTTCTCAAAACCACCAACCTCTGATCGGTCTCTCCCTCCTACGACTCCTCTCGTCCAACTCCATCACGGCCTTCCACACGGCTCTCGAGACGTTGCCTGTCGATGTGGTCAGGGACAGCCCTTACATCCAACACCCCGTCAACCTGGAGAGGTGGCTGATGGAAGGCAGCTACTCGAAGGTCTGGAGGGCCAGGCAGCAGGCCCCAAGGGAGGAGTACGGTTTCTTCGTCGACCAGCTGATGGGGACCATCCGGTACGTTCCCTCTTTCTACCTCGCATCCCCCACCCGATTTCTCTTGTCTTTCCAGGGGTGGAGCGGAATCCACGATTCTCTTCAACCCCTTCCCCCAAGAGAATGGCATACTCACCGTGCAACGAAATCTACTCCCCTCTCTCCTCGCTTGCCGGGTGCGCGCAACATTTGGGGGATTCCTCTTCCTCCTCTTCTCGATCACAGACACGAGATCGCATCGTGCGAGGAGAAGGCCTACGACCAGCTTCCCTTGAGCGACGCCGCCACCCTCCTCTTCTTCGACAGCATGCAACAAGTCCTCAACTTTGCCAATGAGGTTCGTAGAGCCGTCGTGTTCCCTCCATTCTCTCTTTCTGTCTCTCTCTAGCTTTGAGATCACCATGTTGACACGCGTCTCTCTCTCTGTACATCCCTACCATCCGTCTTGCTTGTCGGAACCAATAGAGGGGCTGGCAGATCAACCCCACCACCCAGATCGTCCACTTCTCCAACAAGTCGGACTCGGCATCGGCCGCAAAGATCCCAAAGAAGGCCACCATCACTTCAAATCTCCAGTTCGCAAAGGAGTTGGAGAGCATCGTCTGATTTCGGTGGAGGAGGGGGGCTGTGAATGTTTGTATGTATGCATTGTAGATGGCAAGCTGTCGTCGTTACGAGATCGCCTCTGCTGTGCTCTCTCGTCCTCTCTGTCTATAGGAGGGATTTAGACAAGATCTGGCGAGATGCGTGTGAAGCCCATCGCTGGGGAAGGATTTTTTTTTGTCTTTCTTTCCCTCTCCACCCCCTCAGATGGTGACCCCTCCACTCCTGTACCACCTGATGACGCCATCGTCCCCTCCGGTCAAGAAGGCAGAACCTAGTGGAGAGTGAGTGGTGGTGGCGGCCGAGACGAGGTTGCTCTCCTTCTCCTCCTCCCTGGCGTTATCCTTTCCCGATGCGGCAAGACCGCCATCTCGCCGATGATGACTCGGTCTAGGTTTCCACGAGATGGACCAGACGTTGCCCGTCTCGGAAAACGTGAAGACGCAGGTTTTAGGGTTGACCTTGAGGTCCCAAAGCTTGATCGTCTTGTCTGTCGATCTTTGAGGTTGAGAAGAGAAGAGAAGATTCCGTTCAAAAGAAGGTTAGGGGAGTTGAGGAGGACAGATCGGATGGCGGGACTCACGAGCTGGCTAGGATCCTGCCGTCGCTTGAGGTTTTGAGATCGAGGATCCAACCCTTGTGACCTCGAAGGTTGGCTACGGTGCTTCCGATCCTCCTCCTCCTCCTTTTCCCTTCTTGCAACGAGTGGATCCTTCGGAGGTCCCTCACGTCGTGGATCGTGATTGTCTTGTCGTCGGATCCTAGGATCAGGTGGTGACCTTCGGAAAATGTAAGGGATCGCACAGGAAGAGCGTGATCTGTTTGGTTTTTTTTTGGGGGATGAGGGAGGAGAGGTAGGGTTGACGACCATTCATGAGGAATTCATAGGTAATCTCAAGAGCGGAGGCTTCAGGAGAGGGAGATTTAAATGTTCCAGATGGAAAGGAAAGGAAAGAGAGAGGTAAAAGGGAGGGGGGAAAGGTCGGTGTATGGGTGCCTTGGATCATCTGGAGGCTCACCCGCGTACGTGATCAGAAGTTCCCCGGTATCTGTGTCGTAGACGAAAACTTGACCGGAGTTGGTCCCTACGGCTACCATTTCACCTTCGAGGCTCTGTTGTTGAGTTAAAGGTGGCATTGGAGGGCAGGACGGTAAGTGGAGGGTGGAGAAAAAGGGCCCAAGGAGGTTTGTTGGAAGCCATCGTCAGTTTTGCCGAACCTCCGCCTTGCACATCCCAGACAGCCCTACAATGTCGGGGGGGGGGGGCGGGGATTGGGGAGGACACTGGATTCAAAGTGGGGAAGGAGAAGGGGAGCAGCAGCTCACAAAAACGACCTTGAGACCGAAGAGATCCTCGTCACTCGCTCGCTGGGCATTCACACCCTCGTCATCATCATCACCATCGAAAGGTCCAAAGATCCTGACTAGTTCACCGAACCCCTTGCTCTCTCCTTCCCTGGAGGTTCCAGTATGGTGCAAGGATACCAGAGCACCCGACCCGGTAGAGGCGAAGATCGGTCTGGTGGGATGTATGCAGGTGGACCAGGATTCGGGCACTCTGTGGACCCGGCTCGTCGTCCTGTCCTGACTGCAAACTCTGGGTAACGAATCCAAGGAAGAGGCGAGCAGCTCCTCTCCTCTGACGAGATCCTCCTTGGAATCCTCCGAATCCTCCTTCATGGCTTGGTCTTCGCTTTCCTCGGCATACTCTGCGACCGCTATTTGACCCGCCCCGAGATGGATCGGTCGAGCCTCTGTGGAAGTGCCCCCGACTCGAGCGAGGTGGGTGAGGTCCCAGAGCTCCAAGCTACCGTCGACGCTGTTGGACAGGGCGAGACCTTGGGATTCGGAATAAGAGAGGTTGTTGACCAGATTTCGGATCGGAACTTTCCCCAAATCCTCTAGCTCCACGGTCCTCTTGACGGAAGCGACCCTCAGATCGCGACAGAGGAGCTGACCGTCGCTTGGTCGGAAGGCCTTGAGACTTGCGTCCGAATACGACGCCAGAACCAACCCTTCGGACCAGATCGTGGAGAAGACGCTGTTCTCACTCGGCTCCCCTTTGGAGGTGAAATCTGCTAGGTATTGGAGAGACTTTTTTCGTTTGTTTGTTCGTTTTCATTTCGAAAATTGAGGTGAAGGGAAGATGGTGAGGCAAGGTTGATGGAGTTGCGATTCAGCCAAGGTCCCCTCCAAAAAAAAAAAAAAAAAAAAAAAAACTCTCCCAGCGCTGAGCACCATCTTACCATCTCCCTTTGTCGTTTCCTTTTCGATCAGGAATGGCTTCTTCTTGGTATGGATGGGTTTCGTCTTGACGACGTTCCCTGACCCTTTCACTCGATTGATGATGATCCCGTTTTGAAAGGTCAGACTCGATAGGGATGCCAGCCCACCCCTCCCCACTTCTTTAAAGGGGGGAGGTGGAGCAAGGTGTCCCCTTGAGAGGGAGTTGGGGGGTGATCGGTGTTTGCATGATGGATCGATCGGGCTTCAGAAGCAGTACGGGGAGTCGATTTCGATCTCTCTCTCTCTCTTGGCTCAACAGTCGATTCTTGAAGGGAGAATCCCACCTCGGCAATCTTGAATCCATTTCCTTGCCAACCAACCTGCTGTGCTTCCTTTTTTTTTTCCCTTTTTTTTTTGTTCATTTTCTATTTTAATTCCAATTTTCAACAAACTTCCCTTCCCCCTTGGACCCATTCAGCTCGGGAAATCGGAAGAGACTGTGGACCGGCCAACCCCTCCAAGGAGAGAAGGGAAAAAAAAGGATGGGCGCGAGGAGGCATCGTTATCCGATCTCAAGGGGTTTCCCTTTTTTTTCCCCTCTCCTTTTCTTTCGATTTTTCAAGGGACCCTTTTCGTGCATCACTTTTCGTGATCGCGCAGATGAAGTCGATCAGGCGGGATGAAGAACGGGAAACGTCCACTTTCCCCACGCTGCTCACAGGTCCTTCTGCGGTGTCGATGGAGTTACATCATCCAACTCGACATCGTGAAAGAGGGTGGGGTGGGTGGGTGGTGAGGAGGAGGGGGGTAAAACTATTACCAGAAGCACGAGATGCGAATTAAAAAAGGTCCAGTGGGATCATGTCCCCCCCAAAAGTACTTCCCCTTCCCTTCTCCATCCGCGAGTGGGTCGCCATCATGGAAAGCGGAGAGGTTTTCTTCCCTAGAACATAAGCGCTTTGCTAACTCGCAAGGCAAGACGGACGGCCTTGCTATCTTTTCGTCACGATCCCCTCGATTAATGTGTGAAAAATCTCTTAGACCTTCGCGTTTACCTTTGCCTTTGCGCTCAGCTGGCTTGCCGGAATGATCATGATGCCGAGAACCTTTTTTTTTTTTTTTTTTTTTTTTTTTGGGTTCTGCTTCCTGTCGAGGTAGAGCTTGAGTGTAAAGGAGGGACTCAAGTTGAGGGAGTGGGGGCTTGATGCTGATGATCAGCTTTGCTTCCCTTCTTCTGGGCCCATGATGGGAGGCCTGGTTGTCCTGGTCCCATTCTTCCTTCAACAGCGCAGCTTGCATGGCTCTCTCTCCTATCATTCCTGTGGACCCTTTCTATGCCCTTTTTTCTTCCTCTCCCTTCCTAGTCTTGGCAGCAGTACCTGGGCAATCATCCCAGCCACCCCTCCTTCCCCCGGCGCTTTTTCCTCCTCAGGCCTTCGACTCGGGTCAGCAGCGCATATTCGCTCTCCTTTCCCCGCGGCTGAATCATCCTTTACCTAAAACGACGTTGGTCCCCCTTTTCTTCGTTCGCTCCTCTTCGCTCATGCAAGAAAAAAAAAGTCCAACCCATCTTTCATGCCCTAGGAAGGTGCACGACATGTTTCATCGTGCCTAAAGCTCGTGCACGCATTCGATGACCCCAAATTTTCTCCATTCCTCTCGCCTTGCTTCCATTTTCATTTCTTGTCTCTCTCCCTCTCTCATGTTTTTTAACACCCCACTTTTCCCCGCTTGAACTGGTTCGGGGGCGTGGCCCGGTGCCGGTGGACTAGGTTGAAGAGGATCAATGGTGAGAGATCGACCCGTCTCCGAGCTTGGATGATCAGTGCGCTTCGATTACGCCTCCTCCCCACCACCCTTCGTGACCTCCCTTGCGAGAGACCTTTCCTTTTTTCCCTTTTCGCTTTGGTCATCCTGATCGGATGTGGTGGAGTGGGAGGAAGCGAGTTCGCGAAAAGGGTCAATGCACCCACGGGGCCCCCTTGGGGGTCTGATTCCATTCTGACCACAGACGACAGAGAAGGGGGGGCTCTGCGATGACGCTCGCTGATCGCGGTTGTCAAAGTCGAGCCTGTTGGGGCTACGTTGCTCAGGCCGGGGGAGCGTTGGATATTCCCCACTCACCCTTGGCTTGCTTGCCTGAGCTCAGTCCGTCCGTACGAAAGATTGAATCCACAAAGGGTCGTGATTTCGGATCGGAATCGAGATGAGGAGGTGTGTGAGTGAATAATGAACGCGCACGACTGGGATCTTTCTCTCCCTCCCAACGTCCACTCGAGGTGAGGATGAACCGCTTCAAGAACCCTCGGCCTGGCCATCCTGTCAATCCGACATTGTGATTCACGAGTCCCGCCAGTCATGGTCGAGAGGTCATGAGTCCGAGTGAGAGAGAGTGAGAGAGAGTGAGAGTCAAGGAAGTGAGTGGATGCGCGTGCTTGGCCTTGCGACAAGGTCCGATCTGCAAACGAACTGAATCGCAAGGAGCGAGTTGGGTCCATGGATCCACTCGTGTGCGACTGCTTGTTCTTAGTAGAACCAGAAACCAGAAAGGGCGAGTGTGTGCATATGGAACGACATGTGAATCGCCTCATGATTTCGCGTGCGACTTTCGACTGACCTCGAGAGAGTGAAATAATAGGTACGAACCCCCTCCTCCTCTCCCAGAAAAGACCCAGAGTGAACCTCCAAGATTGTATTCCATCCCTTTTTCACACCTCCTCCCCCCCCCCCTCCGGGTTGGCATCCTCTGTGGATGTACTCGGGTGTCGCTCTCTCTCCCTCCCCCCTCCCCCCTTCCCCTTCTAGGCCTCGGCTGCCCACTCCTTTCCCCCTCCCATCATCCTGGTCTGGTCGGTTGCTGGCTGGTTGGCGTCTTTTGTGAATCACCTTGCCTCCCGCCTTCCGCCCCTCCCTCGGTCTTTTTCCCTCCCTCTCGTCCCTCCGGCCCTGTGCCTCTGCTTGCCGCCTCGTCTCTACAAACGGTGTGAAAACCCCCAGGCTGCAATCCAACCGCTTTCCCCTTCGCGCCCCCTTCGCTCTCCTTCCTCACCTCACTCTGTCCATCTTTCCCGCTCTTCCGCTCCCACTTCCACCATCTCCACTCGTACCTCCATCCGCGATCAATATTTTCCTCCACGACCCATCTCCCTTTCTCTCTCTCCTCTCTCTCTCCCCTCTCTCTCTCTATCTCTCTCTCTCTCTCACACTCTTACTC
The DNA here is from genome assembly GCA_003144235.1 of Violaceomyces palustris. Taxonomy (NCBI): domain Eukaryota; kingdom Fungi; phylum Basidiomycota; class Ustilaginomycetes; order Violaceomycetales; family Violaceomycetaceae; genus Violaceomyces; species Violaceomyces palustris. The sequence goes on along the minus strand of KZ819721.1, from coordinate 51,373 downwards.
ACCCCCTCACTCACTCGCTCTCACTCACTGTCTCTGCGCGCGACGTCCCACTCAACTGGAACGAAAGGCAGGTCAACATCACGTCATCCATCCGCTCCGCTTTCATCGCACATCTATCTCCCTTTCCCTCCACCCTACCCTCCTCCTGCCCCCACTTCCTCGATTCGAGTTTAGATGAACGTTTAAGATTTTTCTCTCCCTCCTGCCTCACCTCGCCCTTCCACCTCGCCCTTGTGCTCAGGGGTACCTGAGCTCTCCGATCCCCAACCCAGCCCAGAGTACGTCTCGCCTCCTCCCTCTCTGCATCTCCTCAAGCACATCTTACCTCTCCCCCCCTCTCCGGCATCCGAACCGCGCTCGCCCAATCTCCTCCTCTTGCCAAGTCAACCTCCCCACCTCCCCTCCCTCTCCTTTACGCCACGCTCCCCTTCTCCAGGGCGATTCTCCTCCAACTTCTCATCCGCCAACACACCCTCACGAGTGTCCTCTCACTCCCAACTCCCACCACCCCATCTCGTAGAGATCCAACATGGCCCTGAATCTAGACGACCTGATCGGCTCCATGCAGCATGGCTTCCACGCTGGCGACAAGGGGACGGATATCAACGAGATGCGAGAAAACCTCAAGGCAGCCTTGGGTACGCATGCCTTGGGGCCTGGCGCTGTCGGTGCGGCAGCCGGCGCATCTGGCGCTGGTTCCTCATATGTTCAGAGGAGGATGAATATGCAGCAGCCATCCTCCTCTCGGTATCACTGGGAACAGCCTCCACCCCACTCCTCCCTCGACGCCGACGTTGCCATGCTCTCCTCCAGCATGGACGTGGCCAACGCTGGCGGCTTCGGTGCCTCGCCAAGCAACGCCAATGGCGCCCAGCAACCCTCAGGGAGGTTCCCGTACCAGAATCCATCCACACAGTACGGAAGGAGTCCGATGTCCATGTCGAGCGCTCATGGAGCCGACCATACGCCTTTCGGTTTGTATGCTAACGGTTACGGCCAAGCGGGTACGGGCGGAGGGCCGGGAAGCGTGGGCTCGATCGGTTCCTCATCGAATTTCAGCACCGCCTCGTTCGGTTTCGCGGCGGCGCCTGCCAACACGCCTCAGCAGACCCCGGTCGAGAGCAGCGCGCTCGCTCAGCAATTGCAGCAAGAGCTCGCCAGGGCCAGGGAAGGGCAGAGCGGACTCTGCACCGTCGACGAGGCGGGCAGCGCCCAAGAAGGCTCCCCATCGGCACGCTCCGCAAGGAGCCAGTCGTTCTCACCGTCCCACCATCAAGACTACCAGTACGACTTTCGGGATCATTCTTCCCCCTCGGCCGTCTCAGCTGCCGAAAACATGCCTAGGAAACTCGTCAACGGATTCTCACCCTCCCAGCCTGCATCCTACGCAGGCTCCTCGCCATCTTCCGTGGGTGATGGTCTCCTATTCGGCTCACCGAACGGCCGGGCAGGCAACTTTGTCGGTGCTCCGCAGTGATCGAACAACACCCTTGACAAAGCAAGTCGGGAATCCACGAGAAAAAAAAAAGGGCCCACATTTTTTCCATCATCAGGAAGCTGTTCGTTCCGGTCGTGTTGAAGCACATCCTACTGCCTTCACGGAGGGCATTGCACCGAATGGGTTATCCGACACTTCGTTGCACTTCCTTCCCACCTCAGGGGCATCCCTCAGAGGCTACTCAACCTCGGGGCAAATGAGGTCGTTCATGAAGTGAGACACCCATGCGAGCACATTCGAAAAAAAGGGAAAGCCAAAGAAATGAAAAAAGGGGGAAAGGGGGGGAAGGGGAAAGAAGGGCCTGATGGCTACGATCTCTTGTCCCTCCTACCCAGAGTCGATCTCTTCACATGGACTTGACCGGTAAACGCTGTGGGCAAGGGAACAAGAACGAAAAGGGCGTGTGGGGCAAGAAGCTCGAGCGGCTTGTGGGTAAGGTCCGTGACCTGATCCATACTCTTGTTTTTCTCTGCAAGAGCCCCCTCCTCTCTCCTGATATCAGTTTCCAACTCCGGGAGGGGGGGCCCAGCCCGAGATCAGCCACTTTCTCAAACCCCCCCACAAGTTGGGGAACAAGAAGCGAGGGGATCCATCAAATCAAACAAACAAACCACAAGTGCGGTTTCCTAGCGATCGAAAGTCCCCCTCCCATCCCCACCATGGCGAGAAGGAACGGCTTGATTCGATGAAGTCCTTCATTTTCACACAGCAGCCCCCCCCCCGGACCCACTTTTCATTTCAAGTTTGGGGAAAAGGGGCGGGGTGAGTGGCGGGTTCGCGTCATGGAGAAGAATCTATACGAAGAAGAAATTATGAAAAGAAAACAGACGAAGAAGAAGAGAAGAGAAAAAAAAAAAAAACCTCACTCTCTTTCGATCCCCCCGCCCACCCCCCCAACCGCGCTCGGCACCTCTCTCGGGATTCGGAGCTCCAGACAACCACTCAATCCGTCTTGCCCGCCTTCATCTCCCCCTCTTTCCATCCCTTCTCTCCGCATCTCGCGCAAACCTCATCACCTCCCTTTTTTTTATTGGGGGGGGGGGGGGGCAATGAGAAGGAAATGGGACCTTGGGTTTATCTGCGAAATAAAGATTGCCCGGTTGTGATTTTGTCTGATGAGTTCATTTTTTTTTTGGGGGGGGGGGGGGGGGATCCCCCACACACTTCCCCCGTTTCGTTCTTCGTTCGCTTCTATGGTTTTCCACACCCACACCCACACCCACACACACACACACACACACTCTCTCTCTCTCTCGGTTTCAAATCACGCACGCAAAACCTGTAATGTAACACCATACCAATTGTCACGATGCCCCTCTTGTCCTTCGCCTGGTTCCACTTTGCGGTTCATCTGATGACCGACAGATGGAGAGAGGGAGGCACTTTGTTGCCGGGGTTGTGAAGGATCAATCCAGCCACTCCAGCCTTCGGATCCTCCTCCTCCTCCCCCACACTCAGCGGTGATGATGCTGGTGTCGAAAGAAAAGGTAGGACCAAGGGCTTTCAGGGTCGTGACCGAATTCAGGAAAAGCTCGATGGTCGTGCTGGAACCAGACGGGGACGGGTGAACCACATTCACGACAAGGGATGAGGTCGGGAAGGACGAAGGTTTGCCAGACTTTTGTCGGATCGCCTCGGGGTGATGATGGTGGTTTCGGGACCTGGTCCTCCGACCGAGGATCCCGAACCTCGGTCTTGGGTTCGAGGTCCTTCTTGGTTTGAAGGAAGAAACCGAGGATCTCCCTAGGAGGTCTGGTTTCGACGAGTTGCAAGGCTGCGATGTTGATCAGGTTGAGACCTTGCTCCTCCTCTTCCCTTGCCTCGGTCTGGTTCGAGGAGGATCCCAGGTCTTCGAGGGGGTTGGAGGGTTCGGTTTCCGAGTGGGTAGGGTCTCGCTTCCTTCCGAGGAAGGAGACGTCCATCCCCAACCCCATCATGAGGTTCCTCAACAGTTCGACGCAGACTAGGTAGATCAACCTCGACCTCTGCTTCCTACTCCTTCCTTGACCTTCAAGGTCAAAGATCCCGACGGGCATCTTGGCCTGCTTGCTCACCCTGTTGTTCCAACCTTTCCTGATCGAGAGTCGGATGCTCCTCGGGTACCTTCTCCAAGTCGGTGGTTTCCTACCTTGAGATCCTCCTTCTCCCTTCCTTGACGGGTTCCATCTTTCTTCGCTGATGGGCGAGGAGGAGGAGGAGGAAGATCCTACGACATCCTCTTCATCCTCCTCATCCTCCTCCCGGTACGACCTGACCTTGTCACCTCCCAAGGTCTCGATCACCATCCTCCCCCTCCTCCTCCTCTTCTCCACCAACATCCCTCCTCTACCACCACCACCACCACCACCCAAATGATCCTCCCTTCCGTAGGAGGAGAAGTCAGGCCTCTGATCCTCCTCTTCGCAGAGCTCGAACTCCAACCTCTTCAGGAGGCTCTCGGATAGCAACTCCAACTGGTTCAAGATCCCCTTTCCCAAAAGGTTCCTGTAGCTGTCCTCCACCGAGATCTGCAAGGGGAACTCTGGCGAATCCTGAACCTCTTCCTCGTCCCTGCCTTGAAGGTAACCCCAGAGCCTGGTTCCTAGGTTGGAGCCGAACATCTCTACGAAAGAGGGGAGAGAGCTGGACCGCCTGACGTTGGAGATGGTCAGGTTGTCGGTCTTGATCCTTTCGGCAGTCTTGTTGGACCACCCACCCTGGATGGAATCCATGATCTTGACGATCGAGGCGCTGCCGAAACCGTTGAGCGATCGTAAAGGCATAGGGTCGATGAGTCGCTTCACCTCTGCATCCCTCACCTTCGCTTCGGCGGCGTGCATCATCTTCCCACCCCCTCCTTCATCATCGAGCGGGGGAGTGGAAGGAGAGTTCGAAGAGGGGACCAAGCAAGTCTGTTGGTTGGGCTTGTTCATGTTTCCGACCAATTTTGCCAACATCTTGGAGTGGGCGACGCCTGCGGAACAGGTGAGACCGACCTCTTCCGACAACCTCGTCCTGATGTGGTTCGCCAGGTGGGTGGCGAGGTGGAGCCTCTCGGTGTAGGCGTCGGCTTGGTGGTCGGCGGGGTTCAAGAGGTCGTGGTTCGGATCGGCGGGAAGCCTGTGACCGACGTAGGCTTGACCAGCGTCGTACAAGAAACCTCTCCTCTCCCTGAACCTCTTCCCGGGCGCTTGGAGCTGAGGTTTCAAAACCTCCGCCTTTTCTCCGAAGAGTCGGAAGAATCTCTTCCTGCCCCTTCCTTTACCCCCTTTGAAACCTTGGCCCTCCTCCTCCTCCTCCTCTGGGTGGGAGTAATTGAGATCGATCAGATCCGTCACGTCGCAGAAGAGTTCGTCCATGCCCAACTTTTCAACCTTGCAACCGTGGAAGGGCAAGGGGTTCCCCTCCTCCTCTCCTTCCTGCTTGGATCCCGGCTGAATCTTACCGAGATCGGAATCACCACAGCCACCCAAAAGACCCTTGACGAGCCTCCAGACTTCCCTGCTTAGGTGGCGGAAGTAGGAGAGGTCCTCCCCATCCACCAGCACCAGATCAGGGCACTTTGTCAGAGCTCTCGAGACGCTGCTAAGCTTTTCGACTCCCATCTTACGGGCCTCGTACGAAACGGTGGCCAGGATACCCTTCTGCTTGATCCCTATGGGTAAACCTTGAAGCGAAGGGTCCCGCTTCCTGGAAGCGGCGACGTAGAAAGCGTCCAGGTCTAGAGAGAGGATGATCCTCTTCTGATGGGGAGGGATCGAGTCAAGACTTTGACGTCGTGGTGGTGGTGATCTATCTAGGCATACGAGATCGGAGAACTTCTCCCTTGATGGTCTGTCGTTGAGACCGTCGTCGTCCCTCGCTCCTCGTTGCTGATTGACCTCCCTCTCCTGCCTTCTCACCGAACTTGTCGCCATCCTATCTAAGAAAACACTCGCTTCCAAATCGGATCGAATCGAATCCTCCTCCCCTACCGTGAAAGGGTTGGATCCCTTCGATCCAAGGTCACCGGAGGGAGGTTCATGGTAATACTTTCTCCTCTTGCTCGTTTGCATCGTCTCATCTTCAACATTCCCCTTTTCCAACCTTTTTGTGGACGACGAGGTGAGAAGAAAAGAAAGTGTGGGGGGTGGAGTGGGGTGAGGGATTCCAAGAGGGGAGAGATGGGGGCTTTAGGTGAGGTGGCGAGAAAGAGGAACGGTTGGAATGTGGAAAGTAGGAAATCCCAGCCACCGGAAGGTGGGTCCCCCCCCCCACCCGAAAAGTACACACACAGTTTTCCCCCAAGCTCCAGTGGATTGGGGTGGAGGTCTTTTTTATTTTATTTATTTTTTATTTTAACCCTTTCCGCGCAGAAACCGTGTAAAGATCACACCAAACAACGGAACCGTTGGTGAAAACCACCTGATTCGAGCTTTTCCTTTCACCATCCTTCCTCGTCGGTAAGAGTCTGTGTAGGATTTCCTTGATTCATCCACTGGCTCTCCTAATCACGGAACTCTTCTGGCGGCGGGGGTGGGGGAAAGGGGGGGGGGGGGGGGGGGGATCATTTCTGGAATCGAAAAACGGGGGTCGGCGGAGATGGGCAAAAGACGACAACGGGCTTGTTTCTCTTTCTTCCATTCTTGCGTTCCTTCTTTCCGAATGCTGTTCTGCATGTATACAAGTATGTACAGTGCGTACAAAGTCGCAAAGGAGCATAAGAGCCCATAAACTTTTTTTTTTTTTTTTTTTTTTTTTTAAAAAAAAGACCCTTTCGCAGGTATCAATACCTGGTTCCGCTTCCCCTAGTGCAAAAAGAATGTTCAAGCCGCCTTGGGGGAGAGTCCTTTTTTTTTACGTAGGAGATCCGTCGTCCTCCTCCAACCCCACCTTGCCGTTCTTCCCACTGTCCAGCCTTCCTGAAATTTGATATCCAATTCTGACTTGCTTCTTTCAAAGCTCAAGAAAGAGAGGAGGAGAAGCAAAGGACAAAAAAAGCTGAAAGCAGAAGGATGAAACTGCAAAAAAAGTTTTTCAACGAATCTATATTGAGTCCTGATCGCAGGGCGAGGTATGATCCTTTATGCAACATAGCGGTAAGCGACGTATGCACCGAGAAGGATGAGGGGAAGGAACATGAAGATAGGGCTGGAGCGTGGAAGTGAAAAAGAGGAGCGAGTCAAAAATTGGTCGGGTGGTGAGGAGGTAAAGGATGCCGAGAAATGAGTTAGCAAGGTCAATGCTAAATGAGAGCAGGCTTAGGAGTAGGTGCGTATCATAGCAAATCCTTCGAATGATTGAGCCCGTCTGAAGGCTTTCAACCAAAGATTCGGAAGGAGGAGAAAGGCCCCCTCCAGCCCATTCTGCGCTTGCCCGCATTCAAAAACCAGGATCGTGGATGAAACTCACTTGCTAGATCCCTGAGCGGCAGGTCCGGTCGAAACGGCCGTCTTTTGCTTGACGGAGACAGCCTTTTGATTGGGCGAAAGGGTGGCGGGGTGGGGAGAGGGAAAAAGAATAGGTGAAGAGGCGAGATGAAGTGAAGGGGTCCGAATTTAGCAATGGCACACACGCATGAGCTCCTCGGAAATGTTGGGAAACCAGGAGGAAAGGCAGTGAGGGGAAAAAAGGCTCGTAGCACTCACTCCCCCCTCGATCTCGCCGACAAACATTGGTCCAAGGAGGGATCGGGCGTCATCCGAGTGGCCGACGTCCTCGAAAGCCTCTGTTGCGTCCTTTCCGGCTTCGCTGATCAGAACCTCATCACCACCTGGGTGCTGTAAGTGTGAAGCCAGAAGGGAGTCGAGGGATAAGAAGAGATGAGATGGGGCAGGGGGAGAAGATGAAGGGAGGAATGCAATGAATAAAAGATCGCTTCGAGAGCTTGTGCTTCGGGCTAAGCGTAGGACATCGATTCACTAACCTCGTCCATGAACTTGGAGACGTCGTAGACTAAAGAGAGAGAATGAAAAAGGAAGAAAGGTGTCCCGCGGGGGTTGAGGAGGAAACCAGAGATGCAAGGCGACGAGATCACTGAGTCAGCTCGGGAGAAGGGTTCATGGCTGGGATGCGCCTGGGTTGACTCCCTTTCTGTGCGAGGAGAGGCGCTTCGGATGTCGACCGAGGGAAAGTCGTCTTCTCACCTTTTCCGTCGATGAGGAGCCAGAGGTTCTCGTGATCCTTGTGCTTTGCGAGCTCCTCCATGGTGACGATCTTCTTTTCCTCAGACATTGTGAAGATGATAGGTTTAGTGGGTTCAGTGAGAAGGGATGGGGTTGCGGAAGGGGGTTGAAAGGAAAGGGGAGATGGAATGATCAGGGTGTTGGGGTGGAGAGAGGTGGTGGTGGTGAGAAGGAAGGTAGGTGAGGTTGTGGTGGGGTTGGGTTGGGTTGGATTGGGTTCGCGGTCGGTCGACAGAGGCAGAGGCTGGGTATCCGAGGCTTCCCTCTGGGAAGGCCGCGTCCACCAATACTTTCTATTCACTCACACACAAGAATGAATTCACAGACGCTCACCAACAACTCCGAGTCCAAATCCTATTCAACGTGACTACAGGGATAAAGCCCGAACGGTTCGTTAATCCAAGCTCGAAGGGAATCCCAATGATAATCATCATCTCCGCGCCCCTCCTTGTTTCCGCTTGGGAGCGAGGTGCGGGCAGGAAAGGTTGGAAGGCTGAGAGGCAGAGAAGCAGAGCATCACCTCGCGGTCAAATCCAGGAAACTCTTGCAGTGTGAGTCTACCTCAGGTGAAGCGTGAAAGAGGGCTTTCTGTCTTGATTTCGATCCATTTCTTTTTTTGTGAACGAGCAAGAATTCAAACGCATCGAACCTGGTTGGATGGTAATACCATTCTAACAGGTAGGTGGATGCCGATCGCATTTCAGAAGTTTGGGTGAGTGATTGCTGAATATTCCAGATCTTCTTCCTTCCTCCATCCCCCACGCACACCCGCGCCACACACACACACACACACATACACCCTCCGCCTGCCGCCCTCTTCCCCCTTTTCCGAACTTGAACTTTGGTCAGGTCATGAGCGATGTCGTTGTCACTGTGACTTGATGTGTTAGCGGGCCATGCCGAAGCTGGGGAGAAGCCACCAACGATCTTGATGGACTTTCTTTCTCTCTTCCTTTTGAAAACCCGGATGTGAATCTTTCCCTTTTGTCTCTTTTGCCCTTCCGTTTTGGCCGGATGGAATACAAAGGCGAGCAAGTACTCCGCGTTGTTCAACCGATTGCATTTGAAAAAGGGGGGGGGGGAAGGGGGAAAAGGAAGGAAAGCTTCTAATCGCGGATCAAGGCCTGGATCACCTTCACCCGCGGTAGAGCACCCGAAACTCTTCTATCAACCCGCGAGCCCCACCTCTCGTGATTTCGTCAACCAAGATTCGTAATCATCGTCACCGGAAATTGTAAACGAAGGGCGAAATTGCGAGAAGAAGGGAATCCAAATCATGGGAGGAAGACAAGGGCGAACTGAGGCCAGCCACGCTGCGACTTCTCCCTCCTCGCATTGCGGAAGCGCAAAAAGAGGAGGCACAGGCCACCGCGGTTGAGCCGACGTGGTGGCCAGAAAAGCGAAGAAGGGTTTGAAGAGTGGGCACCTTGGACTGAGCCAAGCCAAGCCCAGCCCCCAGCCAAAAAAGAAGCCAAACCACCTAACGAACCTTGGCCCCGGAAGACAAGGCTGGGACGACCAGTGGATTGGAAATCAAGGGAAACACACACAGACACACACGCACGCACACACGAACACACAGAGTAGAGCGAGTCGTTTTCCTTACCACTCCTCCTTTTTTCTCCCCTTGCTTTCCGCCCGGTGGATGAGCCTAAATCGCCTCCTCCTTTGGATCACCACCAAGACTTACCACGAGGGTGTGAGCAATTCGGCTACCTGACACTGGATACTCCCGATCTGCTACCCTTTCTACCTTGCTAACGTGCCGATACAGGTTCTCGTCTTAACCACCATCCTGCCTTGCCAAACATGCGGTATGCGTCTCGCGGGGAGGTGGAAGGTACTTCCCCTTCCTAGGGCCAAGCCTGGAGTTGAAGAAAAAAACGAGTTCGAGTCAAATGAAATGAATGTGAACATGATAAAAGGGACCCCCCTCCCCCTCCTTCACACAAACGCCGCTTACATTTAAGGCCATAGTCGAAGATGGAGAGGGAGGGAGAGAGAGGCAGGGGGAGAGCGGATTGGAATCGAATCTGATCGAATCATGAAGCAACACGGACAGATCCCGCGCCCACCACCCAAGTGCTTCAGATAAGAGATAACCACAAAGGGCAACGCACACACACACACACACACACACACACACACACACACACGCAAGTCCCGCCCCTGGAAAGCCAAGAGAACCAGGGTGGACCAAAACCGAACCTCAACCCGATCGATCCGATGGGGGGAATCCCTGTTCAGCAACGTTGCATGGGATGCTCCCTCGGCTGGACCGACCTGATGACCGATCCATGCTTTTCCAGATCGATATCTCCCTTGTCTTCTAACCGGGGAGGTGAGTGCGTTCGGTTAAAAGAAAGGAGAAAAAAAAGAAAGGAAGGGGGGTCGGACCTCCACAACACAGCACCGACACGGGTAGCATACACCAGTGGGCGGCACAATGGAATAGAACAGGGACACACTTGGATCACATGCTGCTGCCCGCTGTAGAATGAACTATTTAGTAGATTCACAGCTTGCAGGGAGACAGAGAGAGAGAGAGAGAGAGAGAGAGGAAGAGAGAGAGATGGTGAGCGTTGCAGCTAGAGAGAGTGGAGTTGGAGAGAGTAGTTAGAGAGGGGGCTCCAAGGTCATTGCCTCGCTGATCCGTCGCCTAGGTTTGGTGAGGTCGGATGACTTCCCCCTCCCTATAGAGAGTCGGGATCAACTTGCCCCGTCTTTTCATGGCACAGGGAGCTTTACCTCGGGGCTTTCCTGCCCTTCAAGGGAGGGAGGGGAAACCCCCGCAACGCACACAAACCACCCTTGGCCCTCCGATTGGCCAAGTACCGGGTACGGAGCGATCCTCAAATCCAGTGTAGCGCCTCCCTTGGCACATCCATGTCTTTCTCCCCTCCTCTCCCTCTCAAACCTTGCCGCACACTTCCTCACCCGTCAACACCATCCTACGGAAAATAGGCTCCCTCCTCCCCCCCATCTCTCCATCTCTCCCCAATGACCGGACCTCCGATCCAAAAGGATCCCAACGTCGAGACTTACTCGCTTGGCGACTTTGAGCTGCAAAGCGGCGAGGTACTTCCAGGTCGGTCCTGCTACCAAACCTTCCCAGCCCCCTTTTCCCATCATTTACCTTGTGAGAAACATCTCTGACCTTAATTTCCCATTCCCTGAAACTTCCGGTGGGACATCAGACGCATACGTCGCTTACAGGACGTATGGCAATGTCAAAAATCCCTGCATCGTCTAGTGAGTGTAGGAGGAGATTGCTGGAAAAGGGGATGAAAGGTGGGAGAGAGGGAAGGAGAAGGAGAGGGAGTGGGGGAGGGAGAGAGTGTGTGTGTGTCCTTGATGTGGGAATCTAAAACTTGGGATCCTCCATCATTTTTGATACGTTTATAAGTCCAACCTGGTTCAGCGGAACCATTACCGCAGGAAACGAGTGGTTGATCTCAACTCAGGATCACCCGAGGAAAGCTCTTGACCCCAGCCGCTACTTCATCATCTGCCCTGCTTTGTTCGGAAATGGCGAATCCACCTCGCCCTCCAACACTACCGGCCCAAAGGGTGGCCGAAACCTCCCCAAGACGACCTTCTACGACAACGTCAGGGCCCAGCACGAGCTGGTCACGAAAAAGTTCGGGATCGAAAAGGTGATCGTCACGGGTTGGAGCATGGGAGCCGGCCAAGCCTTCCAATGGGCTTGCCAGTACCCGGACATGGTGACCCACTGCATCCCCTTCTGTGGCTCGGCCCGAACCTCGATCCACAACTGGGTCTTCCTCGAAGCCGTCAAGGGTGCCATCAGGCTCGACCCTGACTTCCAAGACGGCGACTACATGGACAAACTAGGCTCCCAACCCGTCCGTGGCCTGAGGGCCATGGGCAGAGTGTATGCGGGCTGGGGCTTCTCGCAGACCTTTTACCGGATGGACGGCTTCAGAAAATACTACGGTTTCAAGAACGTGGAGGAGGTCATGGTCGAGTTTTGGGAAAAGTGGTCGACCAGCAAGGACGCCAACAACCTGCTCCATCACCTCTTCACATGGCAGCACGGCGACATCGGGGCCCAACCCCTTTACGCCGGCGAGAGCCTGAGGGACAAGGCGGTCGACTCGGGCGGCAGATTTGGGGTCAGAGGTGCTGGAGGCGTCGTGGGTGAACAGGACGAAAGGGCCTTTGAGAGGGCTTTGAAAGGGATCAAGGCAAAGACTCTGATCATGCCTTGCAGGACCGATGTGAGTTGGGACTCTAACCTTACCCCCTTCCCCTTCTGCATCATTCCGTTGACTTTGTGTGACATCGATGACGTCGTTGACAGATGGCCTCCCTCCCCCTTCTCCCCGAACACTACCTTTCCCCCCGACCCCCCAACGGGCAAATGTTGCATTCAACAAAAAGCTCTACTTCCCGCCGGAGGACAGTGAGATCGAGGCGAACTACATGGGTGAAGGAAAGGCCACGCTCAAAGTGATCGAGAGCTTCTGGGGTCATTGGAGCGGTGGCCCTGGGGACAGCAAAGAAGATGCCGAGTGGATCGACCAACAGATCCACGAATTCCTACAGGAGAGCTAGAATCGCCTTGCCCTTCTCTGTCGCGCTCCTCCCCTCTCCCGACCCTCGACCGGCTCCCATCTCTTAGCAACCACGTAAAATGAAATGACAAAAAAAGGCCTGCCACGGCGTGAATGCCCACATGGGTCGTTCCCCCGTAAGCAAGCTTCTGTCCTGATCAGTGCGACCGAATTCCAACGGCATTCACCAACCCTTCCTTTCTCCGTCTCGGAAGGTCTTTGGTTGGTTGGCCAAACGAGAAGAAGCATAGTGGCGTTCCCAACTCCCAAACACACACACGCACACACAGAGGGAGAAAGAGAGAGAAACGACGCCAATGGGCAGTGGGCAGGAAGGCTTGCTCCATTTTCCTACTTTGTGTATGTATGGAGACTGATCCGACAACCGTACCCCCACGCCGGGTGAACAACCCCCCTTCCCGTGGCGAGAAATCAATCCTTTTTTCTTTTGAAAAGCACTCAGTCTTCAGGAAAAGAGGCCTGACCCTGCCTGCAGAGTAGGAACCTACCCTTGGCCTGATCAAAGCACCTGAAGGTCTCGCCCATCCCCCTCATGCCGATCAACCTCCTGACGCCTTCCCTGACCTTTGAGTCCATCCTCTTCTCGAATCGTCCCACTCCTCCTCCTCCTCCTCCTCCTTCCCCACCGGTTCGTCGACCATCCTCGGTTCCGTCAAGCCAGATGGGACCTTGGACGCTTTCAAAGTTGCACTCGGCGACGTAACGTTTGGTCCCGTCAGAGACTTGGGAGTGGTAGAAGGGTTGCCATCTACCTCTGAACCTCGTCCTCCTCCTGCCCCCATCGCCAGCACCACCACCGTGACCTTCCTCAAGTCGATCCTTGGGAGGAGGTAACCTGTCGACTCCCATGCTGACGATCCACTCCTCGGGAGCAGAGCAGTAAGGGTCCCAACCGATGCAGCAGGCGACGTAATCGTACCTCCTGTGTTTGAAGACCATCCCGATCCTGTACTGGACCTGTCCGTTGCCTGGTTTCCCCTTCCTCTCGTCCCAGACGTCTTGCTGCGCTCCTCCTTCTCCAATTCCATCTCCCTCCTCCTCCTCCGCTTCATCGTCCGATCGGTTCGATGAGGAAGGTCGATCCACGCTCCCTTCCTCCGTCCTCCGATTGACCTTGGGAGGTTCCATGTCCCTCTGCTTGACGGATCCTAGTAACTCGGAGAGGACGGACCTTATCCTCCTGTTCTCTATGAAGATCCCTTTCCTCCTTCCCCTTCCTTCTTCGTCTTCCCCCCCTCCGTTTCGGCTGGGCTGGGAGGAAGAGGGATCTTCGACCTCGTCCTTCTCTCCATCCTTATCTCCAGCAAGCTCGCTTTCAATCCCCAGGAAATCTCTCGAGATCACCTCGGCATCCAGATTGACTTTTTTTTTTTTTTTTTCCGCAGGTGGTCGGGGGGTGGGGGGGGGGGGGGGGAAGGGATTTTTTTAAAAAAAAAATCTTTTTTACTTAACAAGTGGCGGCGCACCACCCCCTAATTTTTAAAAAAAAAAACGTCAATGAATAAAAAGAGCGACGTACCAAACCCTCTACTTTTTTACTTCACCCACTTCCTCTTTCCCTTCAGTCTCGCAGTGTGATCAAGTTAAAGAGAAAAAGAAAAAGAGGAAGAAGAAGAAGAAGGAAAAAAAACTCACAGTAACTTTGTACGAGCCCGACCACCCAATCGGCACCCCTGTCACCGAGTTCCGAGCTCAACCTGACAAAGGCGTTCGAGGCGGCGTACATGCTCGCCTGCTGGTCGTGCTCGGACCAGTTCTTGGCCCTCGCACCTTGGAGGATTCCGCACCTTACGCCGGAGACCTTTCTGAGGTGTCTCAACCTTGACCACTTGAGCAGGTCCTCCTCCTCCTCCTCAAGGTCCTCTTGGGATACAAAGGGACCCTCCTCGACCCCAAAGGGTACGTTGTCCGTCGCGATGGGCAAGAGTCCCATCTGCTCGGCCATGACCACGAGTCTCGTGTCGGGTCGCTTGGTGCGCTCGTGATCCACCGAGCCTTCCGAGTCACCCTCCGCTCTCGATCCGAAGGCGGCCAACCTCTCCGACCTCTCCATGTCCCTCTCCATGGCTTGCCTGCTGAGGATCTCTTCGCTCTCATCCCCCCGGTGAAACACCTGGGCCCTCTGGACCGAGGCGACAATGTTTCTGGCAGCCCTCAGTGCGATCAGGCAAGGAGGCGCTCCCCTTTTCATCTCCTGCGTCAGACCCAATCCTAACCTGGCCGCCCTCCTCCTCAGATCCTCCTCCCCCAGTATGCAGGCATGTTGATCCTCTCCCTGCTCCGCATCTCCTTCCGAGCCACCGTCCGGATCACCGGCGACTCGACCGTTGACGTCGACCCAAAATCCTGTGGTTGGACTCTGCCGCTGATCCTCCTCGTCCTCGTCGTCATCCTCATCCTCGCCTCCAACTTGCACCAGTGCGATGATCCTGGTGGGAAAGTTGCAGAGGGAAGCGACGAGTCCGAGTCTGTTGGCCAGTGCGCAGAAGAGAACGGTGAGAGACAGGGGCAACGTCTCCCTGTTGGTCTCTAGGCAAAAGTTGAGGAAGTGATTGTCAAGGTCGTGGTACTTTGTGGAGGAGGCGGGTCGAAAGCCGTTCTCCCTCATGAAGCTAGAGATTCCCTTGACCACCTCGACGCAATCCTCCCATCGCATTTCTTCCCTCTTTCCCTTCCCTCTCCCTTCCTCTTGATCACAGACGAGCTCAGCACCGGTAAGGATCCGATCTCGTCCCTCCTTCGTCTTCCGGTTCGAAATAGGTGTGAGGATCCCCTTGGTTTGGAGGTGAAGGTCGCAAGCAAGGGAGAGGAGGTCCAGAGTCTGCCTGATCTCTTGCTCGTCCCCACCCCTGAACATGGAGAGCAAGGAGATCACCCTCTCGGTCTCGAACCTGGTCTTTCTGTTGGGGGGTTCCAGAACGTGTTGCGAGAGGGGGAGATGAAGGGGTCTGAAAGAGTCCAGGCCGCTCATGGCCTGCTTCCTCTGAATGTGTTCCAGCATCTCCCTGGCGTGGTGAAGGATGACCATATGGTGAGAGTCCGACCTCTTGGTCCCAGGAAGATGGACCTCGTAAGCCGACAGCTTGTAGCCTTCGTCATCGTCGTCCTCCTCCTCCTCTGAGACGATCTCGTCGACCCCGTCACCGTTGCTCCTCCCGCTCCTCCTCCTCCTCCTCCTCCTCCTCCTCCTCCTACACCCCCCACAAGGCCTACCATGGTTGGAACCGCTGGGACCGGTGGATTGGGATCGTACGAGGGCCATCAGGATGTCAAACGCGTCCCTTCCAAACCTCTTGGAAACGAATGCGCAGGCTGGGATCCTTGCGTGAGTGGATTCCACCTGTTGGTAAACCACGTCAAGGACCTCTTGGTCGATCGAGATCCTCTCCAGGAAGACCCTGTAAAAGTCGGGAGGTTCCCTAGTCTTGATGGCCGCTCGGTTCGAACTGCTGAGTTGGTCACCGGAGAGGAGGGAATCCAGGTACTCTGAAGAGTGGAGAGGCTCGAGTCTCCCATTCGAGCTAGACTTGACCATCCGATTCAGGAGGTTGCGATGGTGGAGTAGCCTGTGAGGAAGGGTTCCCCTCCTCCTCTCCCTTTCCGGATCTCCCGTAGACCATCGTAGCAGGTAGGGTTCCTCCCATAGGCAAGGCGAAGTGGAGAGTCGGTGGAGGGTCTTGGAGGTGATGGAGACAGTGGCTAGCGATCTTGGGTCTAGGTTGGAGAGGATGTTGAGAACGATCTCTTCGGGTAGGTTGAGATGGTTCATGGTGGAAAGGGGAGGTGGATTCCGATGACTGATGAGTGAGGGAAGGATCCAAGGGGATTGGGTGGCGAAGAAGGAGATCTCCCCCTACCAACCTCCCTGCAGTGAATCATCGTAATCTTTGGGGTGGGAGTCCGAGTCTCCATCCAAGGAACCCCAAGTGGAGGTGCCTTCGTGTTCCACTGCCTCACACTCACCTTCGGCCACACACCCAACCACGGCGCCCTCACCCACGCACCTCACCTCACAACAGTGTCCCCTTCCCCACTCCGCTCCTCTCTTCAACACACACACACACACACAAGCAAAGCAGAAAATGGACTCAGAAGGTTCACAAACAGATGTATGAGAGAGGAGCGCCAGCCAGAAGAGAGAGAGAGAGCGACCTTGATGTAAAGAGTAAATCAGGATTCTGCGAGAGTGAGCGCAAGGGAATGGATCCCCATGTCACAAAAGTGGTATCCATTCACAGCCGGCCGCGCCAAATATCCGCTCTCCCAAAGACGAGTAGAAATAGACAGACCCCCCAAATCTTTGCAGGCTCGACCCACTTCCTCACCGTCCTGACCCGATGTCTGTTTGAAAAGGGGGGGAGGAGGGGGTTGATAAACAAGGGTTGAAAAGAGACGTCAGCTTTCAAGCGACCAAGCTCGGAATCTTTTTTTTTTTTTTTCACTTTCTCTTTCCTTTTTATCCCTTCTCCTCCACTCACACTCCTCCTTGAGAGCCTTCTTCCTGGCTTGAAGGATAAAGGCCTCGGTCTCCTTCCTGTCGGGAACTCTGGGCATGACGAGTTCCTCTGGATCTAGGACGCTGAACATGGCCTTCATCGACGCTTGGTCTGCTCCTGCTTCCGTCGTTGTCGACGCCGGTGGATTCACTGTCGCGTCTGGGGTCGACTCGTCGACGTCCATGGCCTCTTCCTTTGCTGCCTCCTCCTCCTCCTCTTCCTTCTCCTCCTCGTCCTCCTCCTCCTCCTCCTCGTCCTCCTCCTCCCCTACGTCTGCTTTCCCTTCCCCACCGGTGGGTAGAGGTTGACCATCCTGCCCCTTCGCCCTCTTGCTCTCGGATCCGGACGCGGCTCCGGACCTCTTCCCCTTGCCCTTGACGTCCGCCTTGGGTCCCTTCGGTGCATCCGCAGGAGGAGCCAGCGCCTTCCTCCTCTCGACTTCCTCTCTCATCCTCCACTCCTTCAAGCTGGTGGGTTTCGGCCTGGGGATGTCGGGAATCTCCGACTCGGCGGCGTCCCCTCCCTCGTCTTCCATCTCGAGCAACCTCCTCAGCTCCGAGTAACCTTGCTTCCACAGCCTCTCCTCCTCCTCCGCCTCCTCCTCCAAAAGTAGGCCGTCGTCCTCGTCCTCGTCTCCGTAGTACGATCTCGGTTGGTTTTGGAAACGCTTGTACTTTTGCGCACGGTACGACTCCAGCTCGGCCTCCTGCTCGGCCGTCTTGGTGAACAGCTCCTTGACACCCGGCAGGTCCTTGGCCCTCCCAAAGTACCTGAGGGCCCCAAGTCGGCACGATTCCGATTCGATTCAGGTCAAGAGGGCCGCCGTCCCTTTTTGTCAGCGCTGATTTCTCACCTCGTGATACGCATTCGTTGGTGGGCATATAGGTGGCGAGGGAGTGGAGGGAACGGGATGGGTGTGTAAAGTGGGAAACTCACTTGTACCCTCTCGTGCCTGGGACTTCCTTGCCGCTATCGTCAAGCATCTTTGGAACGCCCTTCTTGTAGTTGGCTCCACCCAAAGCCAAGATCTGATTCTCCCAGTGACCCTTTTCTCGGATCAGCTTGTTGATCTCATCATTGAGATCTCTGACCTCGTAGTCGGTGAGACCGACTGGGAAGGAGGGCAAGAGGGGGGAGGGGGGGCAAAGAGGAGGAGAAAGGACAAAAGGGCCATGGTAAGAAGGAAGGCTTCACAGGAAAGAAGGCCGGGGGAGGGGAAAAGCCAACCTACAGTCTTGAATCTTGGAGACCTTCCTGCTGATCTCCCTCATGACCTCTCCCCTCCACTTTTCGCAGTCCTTGAGATTGTTGACGCTGCTGGCCAACCTGGGTCTCCTCTCATTCTTCCTGCTGAGTCCAAGCTCTGCCGCTTGAGCTTCCCTGAAGCGGTAGAGCATGGACTGGGCCTTTTCTTGATTTCTCGCCATCTTGCCTGGTTAGCGGTGGGTGGTGGTGATGATGGGACTCTTGGGTCGTTTCCCTTCTTTCGCTCGGTTCCTTGGTTTTCCCTCTGGTCCCTTTTGATCCGAGTGTTGGGATGGATGAGATGGGCAAGGAAAGGCGGGGGTTTGGAATGGGATGGGAAAAGGTGACGGTGGATGTCCAACATGATCACCACCATTCCGAGTTGTTTCTTTTCCTTCCTTTCCCTTTTCAGACCTCACCGTCCAACTTGGGTGGTGGATGTCTGAATCGATCACTCGCGGCTTGGAGTGGAATTCCCATTCCCGAGTTCCGCGTCTGGCCTCGTGTTGGTATTGCTCGCGTATGTGCGTCTTCCGTTCGTGTTGGTCTCGATCCAAGACTCGAACCATTCCCATCCCTTTTCGATACGAGCTCGCTTCCTTCCTCCCTCCCTCCCTCCTCGCTCGAGGCACAGGGCTTCGGTGTAACGAAAAAGGAATCTCCTACCTGGACATCGATTGATTCCACCCTCCACCCACAGGATCTAACCCAACCCCCCTTGAAGCGAGAAGGAGGAAGGCAAGGAGAGAAGGATGGCCTCATCCTCATCCTTGGGCAATAGCTCGACGACGAGCGCTTCCAAAGCTCAAGTCTTCTACGATCGATTCAACTCTTCGATTCAGAGTCAGTGTTATCCTACGAAAGTGGCGGTGGTGTCATTCCCTCAGGACCAAGCTTTACCTTTCGCAGCTGCTCATCCTCCCCCACCCCCTTCCTCCTCCCCCTACCCTCTCCCTACCTAAGCCTTCAGATCCTCCATCGAGAATGCGAAAACAACAGCCCAGCTAGATCAGGTGCTCGTTCAAATCTCTACCACAAGGGAGGAACTGACTCAAGCGACGCACGTTCTCCCTTCTCATGATCGACAGACACACGAAAAGGTGAGCCAAGATGGGGAAAATTTCACCGAGGACCCAACTCCTTCCTTCCTTACCCCCATCCCACCACCTCATTGGATGCATTCCTCCAGCTTGCAACTGAGCAGAGAAGCTCTTCTCTGAAACTCTCTCTATTCCATTGCGTGACGAACCCCCCAGTCCCTCCGAGAGCTGAACCGATACTTGACCGAAAGGAGAAAGCAACTCCAACCCGCCAAGGTCGGGTTTCTCTTCAAAAGGAAACCGAAGGATCCGACAACGGCGACGGCGAGTCCTACCAATCTCCCTCCTCCTCCTCCTTCCTCCTCTGAGCTGGAGGGTGAATCGAAGCAAGATAGAGCCGAGTCTGTTCAAGATCCAAGCTTCGAGCAACCTTGCCTTGGGAATTCCACCACCCCGTTCGTCTCGCTCTCGTCGTCGAAGCGATCCTACCACGACTTGGACTCGATCCTCTCCCAATCCTCATACCGAGATGATCACCAAGATCAACGGCTGGAGACCCTCTCCACCGACCTCCACCTGAGCGACATGGAATCTTGCCTCGTCGACCTGAGGGTGACCTCGGATCGAAAGAGCCCGATCAAGGCGCTCCAGATGAGGAACTTGAGACGATGCATCGTCCTGACAGGGAACGTGGACGGGAGCGTCATGATTCACGACTGTCAGGATTCTCTCTTGGTGGTAGGGTGTAGGCAGGTGAGTTTCTCCTTTGGGAGGGGGAGAGGGGGGGTGGGGGAGGTTTCCTTTGCTCTCTCTTTCTCTGTTGCGCCAACCCATCTCAGGATCCAAAACGATCTGACGCTTCCAAAAATCTCCCTCCTTCCTCTCTCGGTGGGGGACCAGTTCCGAATGCACACTTCGAGCAACAACAAGGTCGTGATCCACTCTCAGAGCCTAGCGACGATGGAGGATTGTCAAGGGATCCTCTTTCGACCCTTTTCACGAACCAACACCAACGTCAGCGAAAACCCTTGGTTCCAAAAGTCCGAAGGGAGAGGATGGGCAGCGCGAGGATGTGAGGACGAGGAGTTTCAAGTTCAAGATTTCGATCACATCCGACAGGACCAACCTTCACCCAATTGGGAGATCATGAAGCCAGAGGTCTGGAAGAGGTTGGAGGAGGACCTCGAAACTTATTTTCAAGACGCCTCCTCCTCCTCCTCCCTTCTTGCCTTGATGAGTCCAGCGATGGGCGGCGGAGGGGTTTGGTGAGGTAGGCCGTTCCAAGCTTTCGGTGAAGACGAAACCTGTAACGGTAAGGGGTTCCACACTTTTGAACAGCAACGTGACTCTTTCACGATCCGCCATGTACCACTATCCTCTTTCTCTTTCTCTTTCGACTTGGATCTTCTGCCTTTGTCTTTCGGGGGTGGTTTGGACTTTGGCGTCAAGATTCCCACTTCCCTCTCCACCACCGCTTCAGATACAAACCTCACAAGGTCAAGATATCCCCCTCCTACCCCCACATGTTCTGCCAGTTCAACCTCTCCTTCCACCTAGCCGTCCAAGGCAAGATCCCTTTGAGATACGTGGACGATCCACACAGCCATCTGTATACGAGCTCGCGCAAACCAAGAAGAATCCTCACAAGAACGAACATGGCCACAGTTCCTCCGTACCACACACAGAAAATGTTGATCGTCAAAAAAGGAAAGATAAGATTCGTGATCGAGCTCCCCTCGCCACCCCAGGACGACGGTGGAAAACAAGTTTCCCCATGATGCCTACCTGGAGCAGTTGGGTGTAAGCGTGCGAAAGTGGTGCTTATGGGCGTTCGACAAGGTAAACAGATACTGGTTCAAACGAATCTTTCCTCCTTCTCAGGACGAAATCAAGTTGAGGGCCGAGACGTGGTGAGGAGCGAAGAAACGCCGCCCGACCGATCCCTAGGGCCCCCCCAGGGTCACAACACCCCGTCCCTCTCATCGAGCCGTTTAGTAGAGCCTGCGTGGGGCACCCATGGTCGACTTGATGGTGAGAGACTTGATGTTCTGCCAGTTCTTCTTGAGGAGAGAGATCAAGAAGTTGATGGCCAACATGGTGTTGGCGAGGAGCTGGTCGTCGTTCATCTGGACGTGGCCGATGGCGACACCGAGGCAGAGGACCTTCTTGAGCTGGAACTTGATGGTCGACTTGACCTCGTTGACCTTCTTCTCGAGGTCCTCGGAGTGAGAGACTGGGGTCGGGAACTTTCCGGCCTTGGAGAGACCTGGTCCGAGAAGACGTGGGATCTGCTTGATCAAAGCCTCGGAGGAGAGGAAAGCGTCGTACTTCTTGGCGAGCTGTCGGCGTTGAAAGAAGTAAAAGGAGAGGGCAAAGAACAAGATGGTTGTTGTTGTTGGGTTGATGATGAGCGTTCGTCCATGCTACTTTCGCTTTTGCCGTTTTTCCGTGCTGCACCGCACCAATACTCCAATCTTGACAACCACTTCCAGGCACTGTCAACCCGTATCCATGGCTTCAATCTTACCCTCACTCCAACTTCTGAACACAGTGCCTGCTCCATCTTTTCTACTCTTCCGAGATATGATCCAGTTACCGATCGCTCCTGTCGTTTCCCTCTTCTTCCACTTCGACACCTTCTTCTCTCCTTCCCTCTTGACCTAAAAGGTATCCCAAGGAAATCATTGACCAACTCAAGGAAAAAAGGGGAGGTAGATGAGTGTCCGATGCTCACCTTCTTGACAAGCTTCTTGTTCTTGTTGAGCTTCTTCAAGTCCTCGACGGTCATGTAGTCGAGCTCGATGAGCTTGGCACGGTCAACGTCGGCGGCGTCGGCGAGAATGCAGAGCGACATCCTTGGCCTTGGGACGTTTGGCAACTTGATGGTACCAGAGAAACGCTTGTCACGCTGTGGGTCGTAGTTCTTGAGACCGATCTGGAGCTCAACGGTCTCGTTGAAGTTCCTCCTCTTCTCCTCAGAGGCCTTGAGGAGGTCCTTGATGGTGGCTCGCACGCTTGACACTTGAATCTTGGAAGACACTGGATGTTGCGATTCGATGGGGCATTTTCGGTGAATGGGGGGAAAGGGGCCAAGGGGAGATCTCGATCAGGGACAAGGACTTTTTGGTGGCCATGGTTTCTGGATTGATGGGGGTGCTTTCGCATTTCCTTCTGGTTACTCACTCTTGACGGTCTTTCGTTGATGGTGGTGTGACAAGGAAGGACGACCACAGCGAGCAACGAGTTTTGAGATTCTCCCACCTGGCTCCCCTTGCTCCTCCTCTCTCTCTCCCAGCCAAAATCTTGATCCTCCCCCCCTCGTTTGGTCAAAAACGGACAAGATGGAAACTCGAAATTGCCGCAGCAAGCGTTGGTCTGGATTACATAATCACGAATCGGGGGAAACAAAATAGAGGAAAAAAGGAGGATGTCGGAGCAAGGTATCGGCCGATAGAATCTTGTAAGAGGGATATCCAATTCCGGCTTTTTCCAGGCCCTGTAAACCGGAGGGGCGTACATCAGATCAAGGATCTCCGAGTTTGTTCGCGAACGGTGGCTTCAAGCATCAACAATTACCATCCTCTAACCAACTGTGTGGAGTCTGACCCCATCCTCTTCTGCCTTCCCCTCCCCATTCTTGTCTCCATCTTATACCGCTCTATCCCTTGGCAGCATAGACCTCATCCATTAGGCCCTTCTTCATCCCTTCAAATCTCATTCTGTGCTTTGCACCGGTCTTTAGCATACAGCGAAGAACCGAAGAACGATAGGATCCATGCCGGCCATTCGGAAAGGTGTCAGGAGCATCCTCAAAAGGGACGGAAGGGATGGGACCGCCACCTACGTAGGAGAGATTGACAGGGAGGTGAGCTAGAACCGTTTCTACCAAGCGATGGGGTAAGGATGAAGATCCACCAATCCATCCGTCTTCGAAGACCCTGACCGACACGATCCCACCTTCACCCTTGTCTTCCGGGGGGAAACCCACAGTGGTGCATCTCGGAGGTACCGAACGGGGGTTACTCGCTCTCCATCATCGCAAACGCTGTGCAATCCTTCATGAGACTCCCTTCCAATTCGAAGGGCAAGCACTTTGATCCTCTTCACATCTCGGCCAACTACTTCGTCCCTGTCAGCCACCACCAGCCTTACACCGTCGAGATCAAACTTTTGAAGCAAGGTCGAGGCGTCACCAACGTGCTCGCAGAACTCTCTCAAACGGTGAGAGTCAAACGGCGGAGTCCCAATGTACAGAGACGTTGAAGGGGGTCGGGGGAAGGGGGAGGGAGAGGGTTTGCTGGAAAAAAAGGAGGTGCCAGGAGGGGATGAAGGACGCTGAACTCAGCCCTCGCTTCCCTTCCACGCCCTGCGGACACGGCCCTTCCAACTGACGATTCCAGCACAAAGTCAAGGAGGAACCTCAGGTACGGATCACGGCCCAGGTGATCATGACAAGCTTCGAGGCCAGGCAGTCGGACAGGTCGCTCGGCCCGACCATCCCGAAGGATCACGAGTTCTTCACCAAGTGCCCCCTGTCAAGCCCATCGGAATGCAAAGCCTCGAACGTGTGGAGCAATGAGAGGTTCGCTTTCCGTCACAGGTTGCAAGTTCTGGTCGACAAGCGACTGATAGAGGAGTCGAGGAGCAGGAGGACCTTGGATTGGGGTTGCTGGTTCAATCTGCTCGGCGAGGAAGACGAGGGAGACCAAGCAGACGAGGGTCAACTCTCCATGGGGAACAATGTCATCTCGTGGGTAACCCCTTCCAAGGTTGAACAGGCATCCTGAAAAGAGAAGAGCACAATCATCTGATCTGATCTAAACCGCTGATCCTCCACGCCGGAACCCCCTCCACCCACCCAACCCAACTTCCAAACCCTCCAAGCTTCTTCGCCGACATGATGGTCAACCCTGTCTCGAACATTCCAAAAGAACTCTCTTTCGGACCAGCGTGGGTACCGAAAGAAAATTCCCCACGATCTTCCCCTTGGACACCTTGAGAGGGTCTCTGATCTGTGAAAAGGGCGTTCCTCCCGCCTTCCCTTCCTCCATCCTTGAACAGTTGGTACCCTACACTGCAACTCTCCATCGAATTCAAAAGAGCTCTACCTTACGAAAAGACCCTCACGAGGGCAGGTTGCTTCTCGACCGGAAAGTACATCATCAGGGGCCAGCATGAAATAGACGTAAGTTCCGTCCCACTCTCCTAATCCTCTCTTCGATCGCGTCCAAGCTCCTCGTCCTGCACGAAGCGCCAAAGCCATAATCCACGTACACCCTCTCGCCCCTTCCCCACAAAAGACCGAGATCTGGTCGCATCCGGACGACTCGGACCTCCTCAATCAAGGCCAGGAGATCAAGGTGCAAGGCCCTCAGATCCTCTGCGTCAGCAGACAGCTGGCTCTGACCGTCCCTCTGAAAGAAAACCGATCCACGAAAGTATCACCTGGCGAATCATCCTCATCATCTTCCAAACTCTAAACTTCTGGGCCAAGAAGGGGGCTCAGAGCCTCGATCGTCCCCGAATGGATCCCATTCATCTTCTACACCCTCATCCCCAAACCTTGGGTGGGAGAAGGGAGGAAATGATTGGAGATGCGAAGTTTCGATGCGGTCCCACGCCTCTCCCTTCTACAGTCATTAGATTTTCTTGTTCTTCTGAAATGGAATGAGAATGAGGGGGGAAATGAATGAATTCGACTTGACTTTTGATTCGATCAAGGCGTGGCCGTGGTCGTATCCACATGAAGCCTCGGTTGTTTTGTCGAGGGTTGATCGTCCTGATCTTGGTGGTCTGTTCGTGCTGTTCCTGGTTGCGATGCCTGAACGTCTCCGTCCTTGCAAGACGACCTCTTGACCCCTGTTGGATCCAACCTTGGAGAGCGCGGACAGCTTCGAACTTCCGTCACCATCACCTGCCCTCCGTCGTCACCAGCGTCGGTGGAGGAGCGCGTTCGGATGCGCCTAGATCCATCTTGGGGATCGTCCATGTTCACGTCCGATCCTGTTTCTCCACCTGGACCGTTGGTGTCACGCTTTCCCTCCGATCTGGTTCCTTCCTCCTCCTCTCTCCCTTTGCCCTTTCCATCTTGATGGACACCCCTCGTCACCATCGTCGTCGTCGTCGCACTTTGATCCCTGGGATTCCTCGATTCCCGACCCTTTCCCCTTTCGACTCCGGCGCCATTGGCTTCCGCATGCTTCCTCTTGGCTGGACCGAGCTTTGCCTCCCTCTCCCCCCACCCTCCCAATTGGAGTTGCCTCAGCTCTTTGGCAGCGGTCCTGTACCTGTGTTGGAACCGGGTCCACCACTGGTTGACCCTCTCCCTGGTCACCTGGGAAGTCTCCCCCTGGTCCTCCCAAAACCGCTTGACCCTCCTGTCCCTCTCCTCCTCCATCCTCCTCTCCTCCTCCCTGACCCTCTCCTCGATCTCTTCCATCTCCGAAGTCGAGAGGGGCCGTCGCTGCTGGTCAACAGCTCGGGCGACCAGCTTGGACCACCAACCTTCAGGCCGAGACTCTTGAATCGAAAGGAGGAAGGATTTTTCTTCATCTTCACCATCACCACCATCTTGCCTCTGACCTCGTTTCAGTTCCTCAGCTTGGCCCATCTCTAGCTGCTCTTCCTCCCCCTGCTCCTCGTCCTCACTCGCCCCCTGCTCATCCATTCGCCCACCAACATTGCCCTTGGAGTGGGAGGAAGGCCCCCTGGAGAACCTGAAACCGGTCCCCTTCAACTCGATTCCAAGAGCCCTGGCAGAGACGAGGAGGGAATCGTTGATCCCTGGGACGAGGGATTTCCGAAACACGATCCTTTCGACTCCGGAAGCGACCAGGAGGCGAAAACACTCGTTGCAAGGAGGGAAGGTGACGTAACAGGTCGAACCAAGGATGGAGGTCCCTCTCCTGGCGGAGAGCGAGACGCACAGGGCTTCGGCGTGAATCTCGGCCACGTTCCTAGGGTTTCGGTGGTAGAGGAGAGGGGTGTTGTTGGCGTAGGAGAGGACCCTCTGGTTGGGTGGTGAATCTTCGGCAGAAGCGGAGGGAGGACGGACGATCAAGGCTCCCATGTGACCCTTGCGGGAGAAGGAGTGACGAGCCAGGATAGTGGCCCAGGTGAGGAAGTTTTCATCCTCGGTGAGGGAGGCTTGGAAGGTGTAGGGTGGGAGTGGGGGAGGTTCCTCCATCTCGTAGGGTGGGCGAGGGGGAGTAGAAGTGGGCCAGGCGGTCAGGCCAGACCTTACACAATCGAACAATTGATCGAAGGAGGGTTGATCAGAAGGGGTGGATGGGTTGGGACTGGGATGTTGGTGTGCCTTGACTCTTCTTCCACACGTGCATACACTCAGATTCTTCTTTCCATG
Organism: Violaceomyces palustris; assembly: GCA_003144235.1. Taxonomy (NCBI): domain Eukaryota; kingdom Fungi; phylum Basidiomycota; class Ustilaginomycetes; order Violaceomycetales; family Violaceomycetaceae; genus Violaceomyces; species Violaceomyces palustris. Next base: position 24,990 of record KZ819721.1, on the reverse strand, counting down.
TGTGCGGTCTGCCTCTGCCCCTCCCCATCATCATCCTCTCCCTCTCTCCCTCTCTCCCTCCCTTCCTACTCGCAAGCATTCGTCCTTTTCCCACCCCTTCCCTCGCCCACCCTAGCCTGTGAGGTGCAAAAGGTCCCGCGGGTGGTATGATTAAAAAAAAAATAGAAAAAGAAAAGAAAAAGAAAAAAAAGAAAAAAGGGGGGTTGCTGGTGGGTTGAATGATTGGATGGGCAAGTCAGAGCCCAGTCGTGCGAGAGAGAGAGAGAGAGAGAAAACCCCATCGGATGGGTTACCTCCACTTTTTACACACTTCCTTTCTCCCTTTCCCTTTCCCCCCCCCCCCCCCCCTCTCCCCACCCCCTTTTTGAACACCGAAACCAACTTGTTTAGTCCCTCTTCTTTCACAAGTCTGCCCACTCCCCGCCTCTTCACAACAACAACGACGACGACGACGACGACGACGGGAAGGTAGCAACCTCTTCCTCTTTCTCCTCCTCCCCTCCCCTCTGTTCGTGACCCACCTTTGGAAGCGAAGGAAGGCGCCTCTCGAATCGGTCGGGCAACCCATCTCGGTCCGACTCCGGGGAAATGGAGGTAGACGAAAGGAGAAATGGAAAGTACAAGTCTCGAAAGAGGAGGGTAAAATGCGGGCAGGGAGAGGGGGGGGGGTGTGTCGGAGAGAGAGAGAGTGTGTGTATGTGCATGTGTGGGGTGAGCTACGTCGTTGACAAGCCCAGCCAGCCTGGAAGGACTGCGTCGATCCTTCCTTCCTCCCTCCCCTTCCCCCCCTTGCCCTTTCGACATGCATGCAGACTCGAACGCTAGAGCCAAGCTTCCATTGGACGCAAAGGGGGGGAATGTTCACGTTCTTCAACTCGGCTTTCCCCCCTCTCTTTGTCTCTCTCTCTCTCTCTCTCTCTCTCTCTCTCTCTCTCTCTCTCTCTCTCTCTCCCCCTCTCCAACCTCACCTTCTCTCCTTGTTCGCACAGACCCTAGTCGGCTTCCGCTTGGTGGTAGGTGAGGTTTGACGTGAGAACCACCTACCCACCCCCCCGCATCGTAGATTAAAAAGGTAAAAAAGCAAAAGGTGAAAGGAGAAAAAAAAACAACCCCCCGAAATCAGGTTCGCGCGAGCTGAGTCAGAGCGAGCGATCAAAGAGATGACTTGGGGAGTGTCAAGCTTTGCGAGTACCTTCCCCTCCTCCTTGGTCTGTGTGTTCCGCGTGAGGTTGCAGAGAGGGGGAGAGAGGGAGAGAGAGAAAGGAAAGGCGAGCTTGGGTGTCTCCCAAGCTGGGGGAGGGGGGTTTGTTAGACGATTCGCCACCCATCCTCATCACCATCCTCACCTACCGCCACCATCGAAATCTATCCCACCCCATCCAACCCCAAACCGACAAGCCCTCTCTTTGTCCTGGTCGAACAAGGAGGTTCAGCCACGTCAACGGAGAAGCCTCCCTCCTTGCCTTCATCCGGTCAAAGTGTGAGCCATCCTCTAAACCCATCTTTCCAAACGCATACAGTGGAGACGAGGAAGGGGAGGTGAAAAGAAAGGAGGGTACGGTAGGGTGAGACTGGTGGAAGGGGGAAGGGAAAGGAACAAAAGGGAAAAGAAGCGAAGCAGATGGACTTGCTAGGAATGGGTCCCTCATCCACTCATCCCTTCGTTTCTAAGACGAGAAAAGGGCGGGATAGTCTCGCTGACCGAATGGTCTTCTCTTCCCTTCCCCTTCCCCCCCTCCCAACCCCCTCCTCCCATCCTCTGCTCGATCAAACCGGACACTACTCTCTCCCCCCCTCTCTCTCTCTCTCTCCCTCCCTCTCTCCCCCTCTCTGGAACAGACGGAGGTGCGGAGGAGCACGCACGAGCGTTGGGATCTCAGAGAGAAGAGGAAGCAACACAAAGATCAAGAAAGGAAAGACAGGCCTGACACACCCATCCTCCCCAGCATCCTGATCAGCCCCACGAAGAATAACGTTGGAAAAGAAGGCATGGAGGGAAGCGACGATCTTTCGAAAGGGGGGAGCGGAGGAGAGAGGAAGGAGGAGGAAGTCGGCGTCGCCGTCAGCCAGGCGCAGAGCGAGGAGGTGTTGAGGATGGTCGCCGAGATGGAGGCTAGAGTGAGGGAGAGGGCGGAAAAGGTACGATCGCAGACGAGCGAGCTGGAGGAGCTCGAGGCCAGGCTCGAGGCGGCCGACAGGAGGAGGAAGGAGTTGGAGGCAAAGGGAATCCGAGCTTGATTTTTGTTTCTCCCCTCCCCCACTCCTCCTCCGCTCTTCCTTTCCTTTTTCGATCCTTTTTGGCTGATCACCCAGAGGTCTGGGGAGTCCTTTTCCTTCGGTGGAATGGCAAGAGGCGTCACATGCAAGTGGGGGTCGCTACGTCGTTGATGATGATGAATGATACTCGGGCTGTATGCAGCGGGCCTTGTGTGCCGCATGTGGTTTGGGGGGGAGGGAGGGGGTTTAGGAATCGCTCAAGTTGGACGATATGGCTGGTTCGGTTCCAGCAGATGGCAGGATCCTAAACCACGAACGGGCATGGTTTCGGCAGTGTTTGTGTGTGTTTTTCTTCAGCATCATGGTCTGAGTCAAGCGGAGGCGGAGGCTCTTGACTGCGGGGGTCCAAACTGGCTCGTGCGTTCGAGGGAGGTTTTTTTCTTTTCTTTTTTTTTTTCACATTCCCTTTCCTCCTCCTTCGACAAGAAACAAGTCACGAAAAAAAAAAAAAGAAAGAAAGAGGAAGGAGAGGAGGAACGTAAGGATGAGTCGAGTCGTCTGGCTGGGTTGGGCGAAGGAGAAGGGAAAGAGAGAGGGAGGGAGAGGGAGAAGGTGGCATTTACCCCACGCCACCTGCCATCACCACCCACCCACCTTCTCGATCTCCACCAGCTCATGTGGAGAGGGTCAAGCATGACCTCTCTCCCCCCTTGACTCCCTCCCTCCCCCCTCCTGAACCCTCCCTCTCCACCTTGCTTGGTTCGCTTCACCTGCCACAAAAAAGTTTGCTCCCATCTCCCTCACTTTCCCCCCTCCATCGCCCGCGACCATGTCCGCCTCATCCAGGGCATCCTCTTCTCTCCGACCCTTGCCTCTCGCAAACCTTCAACCCGTCACCACCAGAGTCACACATACTCCAAGAGCCATCCCATCCTTCCTACCCACCAGCACCACCTTGGATCGCGCTCAGAGGTAAGTCATCCCCCCCCCCCCCCCCCCTCTCTCTCTCTCTCTCTCTCCATGTTTGTGTTCGTCCATGTCTCCCCCCTTTCCCCTCGTCCGAGTCCTATCGCTGCCCTTGAACTCGACTTGCTCACCTTCACACACCCTCACACACACGCTCGCGTGCATACATTCAGACAACGGTACAGCACCATCCGCTCCTTCTTCGGCAGCCTCCCCGCTCGTCCACCACAAACCTCGACCGCACGACACCACCTCTGCCAGTCTGTTCCTCGCCATGCCTTGAGAATAGGCAGGGGCGCAGCCTCTTCCTTCTCCACCACTCCCAAGCCGTTCGCCGTCCGACGCCCTGAGAATGACCAAGCCGACCATCCCACGAGCGTCCCCTCAGCTGCGCCGCCCAAGCCACAACAACCCGGATCGGACGACACCGCTCGGCCTAAAGCCGAGCTCTCGGTGCAGGCCAAGGACCGCTCCCTTGAAATCAACCATGGCCTCTTTCACAACTACCCTCGTGCCCTCAGAGAGCTCGCTCTCAGGGCCATGCCCTCTTCCAACAACAGTCAAGTCGGCCATGGCGTCACTCCGCCGCCGTCGGAGGAGCATGCCTTCACCACACCCTCCCACCATCAGCGCCCTTCCGATCAAGATGGGCCCGGGTCATCCAACCACCAACACCACCACCATCACCAGGCCTGGTCACGCCCCTCAAAGGAGGACCTGCTCAGGATCGCGCACGGCTTCTGGACGCGGATGAGGATCCGATTCAAGTGGTTCACCATCCGAGGCTTCCGCCGCTTCAACGCTGACGACATCAGCGCCTTCTTCACGCTCGGAGGCGTCGGCACCGCCATCTGGATCATCGTCGGTACCACGGGCTTCTTCTCGGTCGTCTTCGCCGCGCTCAACGCGCTCAACCTTCAGGAGTGGATCGCTAGGAGGATCGCCGATTACCTCACCTACCAGACAGGCGTCACGGTCGTCTTCGAGTCGGCCATCGTGCCCAAGTGGAAGGAGAGCCGGATCTCGTTCAAGAACGTCTTCATCTCCAGGAGGGCCCACTCGGACGCCGAAGCGCTCCGTCTCGAGAGGAGCAGGGGGACCGCCGCCGCCTCCGATGACGATGGCTTCATCCACGATCGGCGCAACGTCCGCCGCGTCAGAAGGAGAACCGGCATCACGGCCGGCCAGGGCATGTCCTGGGAAGGGACTCACTATGAGGAGGAGGAGGAGGTGGCGCCACCCATGTCGGACGAGGCGAGGGGCGAGGACGAGGGCGAGGACGTCGACACCAACTTCACCATGTTCGACCTCAGCGTTGACTCCATCGACGTCACCCTCAGCCTTTCGAGGTGGCTCGACGGCAAGGGGTTGGTCGAAGACGCTGTCGTCAAGGGGGTCAGGGGCATTGTCGGTGAGTGCAGTGGATCGTGAGACTGGAGAGAGAATGTGCGTGCCTGAGTGCGTGTGTGCGCTGCGCTTTCGCTTGGGTGGTCGAGGGACAGAATTTGGACGGGAAACGACTCCTGTGTGTGTCCCTTGAAAATCTCACCCCCCCACACACACATTGTCTCCCCTCTCTCTTTCAGACCGGCGAAATGTTTTCTGGGACCCGGACCAACCCTACGATCCCAGGTCGGCGAGGAGGAAGGCGAGCCCTGGCGACTTTCACCTCGAGTCGCTCCAGGTGGAAGACTTTTTGGTGACCGTCTACCAGCCCAACGACTTCCGACCATTCAACTTTTCCGTCTTCTCGGCCAGGATCCCGAGGCTGAGGAAGCAGTGGCTCTTCTACGACCTCCTCAGCGCCGACGCCATCACCGGCCAGGTGGATGGCTGCCTTTTCAGCCTTCACAAGCCCCAGACCATGGGCCGGACCGTGGAGCGGGAGAGGGAGCTGGCCCACTCGAGATGGAGGACGCTGTCGAGGATGAGGATCGACGGCGTCAACATCGACCACATCCAGAACCAGTCCGAGCTCACCGGTCCCGTCTCCTGGATCCTCAGCGGAAAGTTTGATGGTGGGTGAAACCTTTTCTTGTTTTCTTTTTTTTTCGTTTTTTTTTCTTCTTACACCTTTTCCTTTACTAACATACGTACTCTCCATTCCTCCTCGCGCAGTCGTTGCCGACATCAAATTCCCGAGGGATCTGAACGACGACATGGACATCAACATGATCATCGCCGAGATCGTCGACAATCTCTCAGCGGCCGTCTCGGGCGACGCGCGTGCTGACCAGGACGACGACGACCGACCGATCCCGGGTCAGCACCGACTTTCTGGGCCCGCCATCGAGGCGCCCGTCACGACCGTGGGCCCGACCGCGTCGAGGGTGAAGGAGGAGAAGGACGCCGCGGAGGCCAGGGACAAGGCCAAGGGGCTGACGGCGGTGGTGTCGACGGCGGAAAAGGTCGTTAGCGATCAAGAGTTGGAGTTCCTGGATATCGAAGAGGACGATGGAGAGGGGCACTATGAGGAGGAGGAGTTGGAGGAGGAGGATCATGAAACGGAAAGGGACCATGGGCAGGGCAAAGAGCCACCGAAAGGGACGGTGAGTAAGAGGACGAGCCAAGACGAGCTGGCCATACCTCCCCCCTCGGTCGTGATCGACATGGACGTCAGGTTCAAGGACGTCAAGGCCGCCGTGCCGCTCTTCACGAAGGACCTTAGCTACAGCACCTACGCTTTCGTCAGACCCATCGTCGCCTTCATGAACGCCAACAAGGTACGTCCGTCCTGTTTCCTTTCTCCGGATCGCCGTATCCGCTGTCACTCTTCCCCGCTGACTTGTTTCGTCCCCCTTCCGTTCGCACACATAGACGCTTATCCCTGTCCACTGCAGGATCGTCATGGACCTGGTGAGTTTCGTCCCACCCCACCCAACCTTAGCAGTGATCCTTTGCGAGCGATGGCTCAACGGGTTTCCTTCCTCTTACAGAGCGAATTCGATGGATCGCTAGACCTGGCTCAAACGGGACTGTTGCCGGTGGTCTCGGACAAGATCTACGAAGCCCTGGCGCACCACGTCTCTTCGCAGAACGCCAACCAGCAGAGGTTGAGGACGGTCAGCATCTGGAGCTTGCAGGTCACGGCCAACGCGGCCCTCAACCTCGTCACCCTGCTCAGGGACAGTCTGGCTAGGAACAGGGGCGGTCAAGCCTGAAGGAGAGGGTTTTTTGGGGGTTTTTCTGGGGGAGGGGTTAGCACAGCACGTATGGATGGATTCGGACTGTGTTCCATCTTTTCCTTTTCCTTTTTTTCCTTTTCATATTACTAATACACTGGAATCGTGAAGAGGACCATCGACATGCCCTCTAGAGTCCCTCCCTCTCCCCCAGCCATGGGTAGCCAAGAGTGGTCGAGCATGTCCTGAAGATGTGGAGAAACTTGTCAGCACCTAGATGAGACCATGCTCCTCCAGAATCTTTCTGTAGACTTGGGATTGGGCCTTTTCCAACTCGAGGTCCCTCTTGAGAGTGCTGGAGGCCGGGGGGGGGGGGGGGGGGGGGGGGGGAGAAAAAAAAAAAGGGAGGGGGGGGGGGGGGGGGGGGGGGGGGGGGGGGGGGGGGGGGGGATGAAGGGACATTAGAAAGAGAGAACGTAGTGCGGTGTGTGGGCCTACCTCGGGTTGGAAGGACTCACTGGTTCTGAACTTCGAGTCGATTGGCCTCGGCCTTGGCCTTCTTGACCCTTTCCCTTAGAGAAAGGATCTCTTCGTTCTCGGGTCGTTGCGTGTCCTCGTACATCAGGTCCAATTCCTCGTTGAATGCCTTTTTTTTTTTTTTTTATTTCAAGGGGAGGGAGTTGTGGAGGAGGGGTTTGGAAGGGTGTGTCAGGAATTTACCCGGCCCCGCTCCGTTTATGGAAAACGGAAGACTCTCTGAGAGACTCACCTTGTGCAACTCGGTATTCTCCATCCTACCATCGATCTCCAAGGTGGTGAGCAACTCGCACTTCCTCTTCAAGGACCTCAACTGAGTCTTGAGGGGTTCCAAGGATCTGATCTCTTGCTTCAACTTTTGGATCTCTTCCTGTCGGTCCCTCTCTTCCGTCGGAGGGGTACGTTCAGAGGAGTTCCTCGACGTCGAAGACGAGACGGACCACCTTGTCAACCTCTCCTGGAGGTTCTGGAGGATTCGATCGATCTTGTTCAACCTTTGTTCGAGTCGGATCCCTTCCTGTTGGTCGATCTGGTGGTTGTGGCTCCTCTCCCTCATGGGGGAAGGGAGGAAGGTTTTGCTCATCTCCTCCCTGGCTTCTTCCTGCCCGGTCGAGCGTCGGGCTTGAGGAGGTGGTAGGAGGAGGAGGAGAGACTTTCTCAACTGCTTGACCTCAACCTCGAGTTGCTTGGTCAGGTCACCCATCTGGTCTGATCCCCTTTCGAATTCCGTGATCAATCCCATCACCCTCCTCCTCTCTTCCTCCTCCTCCTCCTCCTCCTCCTCCCCTTCCGATGGCGATCGCCTCCCTCCTTCGATCGTCCCACCTTGGACTTGACCTTGGAGGTTGGAAACCACCGACTTCTTCTCCTTCTGCTGATGGTGTGGATGGTTGGATCCGACGACGGCGCGTTTGAAACCCTCCTTCTCCTCCACCTCGTCCTCCTCCTTCCTCGTCGCCCTCTTGTTAGGTTTCGAGGTGGGAGTGGCGTCGGATGGGAGGGTCCTCTTGGAACCCGAAGTCACCCTTCTACCGCTCGCTTGACCGATCGTTCCGGTTGGCGTAGTCGGAGGGATGGGGGAAGTGGTTCTCTCCCTGTTTTGTAACATCCTCCCCCCAACCTCTCCTTCCTCCTCCCTTCCCCTTCTGGACACCTCTTGATCCAAGATCGGTTTTCTCCTCACCATCATGGGCGAGAGGGATCCTTTCCCTTCTCGACTCGTCGTCGAGCTCTTGGTAGGCGGGTTCCTCGGACCGCTTGGTCTTCGATTCAATCCGTTCACGACGCCGACAAACCCTCTCTCCCTCCTCCTTCGGTCTTGATCTTGCCCATCCTCCACCTCATCCTCCCCCATCCGGAGAGGGGTGCTCTGAGCCCTTGCGTGACCTCTCGTACCGTAACTCGCTCGAGCTGCTCCTTGTGAAGCTGTCCACCTCGGAGAGGTTCCTTCCCCTTCCACCTCTGAAGATCCTGACGTGGAACCTCCTCCCCTTCCTCCACCTCCTCCTCCCCAACTCGAACTTTCCGGGCTCAACAGATACGACCCGCGATCTCCCAGCTGTTCCTGTTCAGGTTGGGGAGGTCCGACGGAGGATGCTCTCTTCTTCTTGATCAACTTCCTAGGCGAGGAGGAGCCTGTCAGAGGGGTCTGATCGGGAGGAGGCGAGCCTGCTTCCCTCCTGGTGGATCCCATGACGAAGACGCTGTTCCTCTGACCCCCGGCCCTACTGCTGACGCTGGTCCCCATGGTCGAGTAAGTCAAGGCGTGACTGGCACCGCTGGATGAGTAGGTGTCGCTATTGGTGGTGGTACTCTTGGAGGCGTTGCTCCTAGCCCTCCTGGCAGGAGATCCCAAGAAGTCGTTCGAAGCCCCTCCTCCTCCTCCGCTTCGAATGCTTCCAGGGGTTCCGAAGAGGAGGTTCCTACCAAAGTTCTCCAAACCGGCCGCCACCTTGCCTCTACCGGAAGGGGTGGAAGGGTGAGGCGAGGGGGAAGGGGAAGCGCTCCGAACAAGTTGGAACGGGTGATGTTGACCCATGCTCCTCGAGAACTCGTTGCTCAACTCCAAGAGTCTGGCGGAGACTTCGGTGAGTAGGAGTCTGGAGGGTTGCGTTGGTTGGGTTCGAAATTTGCTGTTGGTCACGTACTGACATTCCCCGTAGGTCTCGTCCACCGAGAGGATCTCGAGGGAAGCGTGAGGGGGGGAAGATTCCGGTCCGAAGGGGAGAGGGTCAGCCTCGCCTCCCACGTTGAGGTGGAGAGCGATGGGATTCTTGCTGGGTTCGGAGAGGAAACTCCTTCGACTGTAGACGTTCCAGTAGACGATCCTCCTCGCCTGAGCCTCCCTCGCGGGCCAACTGAGCTCACTCCCGGATTCCTTCTGGCTGCATGGACGGACGGCGGGGAGGACCTGACAACGGACGTGACTCCTGGCCTCCCTGGTTTTGAAAAGGGCCTTGGCCCTCCAGAGACTCTCCAGGAACCTCGTCTTCTCCATCCTGACCAGCATGTCCGAGTCGTTGGAGGAGGAGGAGGGACCTCCCGAGGTCTCGGAGGTGATGTACTGCCTGACGGGTCTCGAGACCCACCTGTCGCCGGAGGCGTGAGAAGGGGGTCTGGAGAAGGAGAGTTGGAAATCGGATCCGCCAAGGTCCAGCGCTTCGACCTCCATCAGACCCACCATCCCCCTGAAACCCAGTTCGATCCTCTTGCCGATGCTGGGGGTGCTGGAGGAACTCCTCTCGGTGAACGTCTTCATCTGATCGGCCAACTTGTTGAGGTCATCCAATCCCACCAGCTTCCTTCCACTAGAGGTGGGGTTCGCCCTCTTGACGATGGCCAGTCGATCGTCGAAGAGGAAGAGGGTGCAGTGGAGGGTCTTGCTGGAGGAGGAGATCGAACCGGCTGGAGAGAAGAGGGCCGAGGCGGGAGCTCCCAAAGCCTCCAGTGGGAAGTCGTCCACGTCGATGCAGTCGATGAATTCCCTGTGGACGCTGATCAGGCCTGCGGGGAAGGAGTCGACGTTCCTGCTGAAGCTCCAGAGGACGGCGGCCCTCTTGGTCTTGTCGTCAGCCTCGCAGGATGCGATCCTTGAGGCCAAGACCACCGAATCCTCCAACCTGGCCCTCTGAGGATCCCTCGGACTCATGTGCTTCAGGATCCCGTCCAGCATGAGCTTGTACCTCGGGATCCTCTGGACGGGTTCCATGAGGAGGTCTCGAAGTCCCGTGTTGCCCATCCCCGTCATGGCGTACTTTGTCCTGTCGGCGAAATCCCTGAAACCCTTGTGCTTCTGCATGGTCTGTTCGATGTGCTTTGCCTTTTCAAAGTTGGCAAAGTACTCGTTGTAGCAGGAGAAGCAGGCCATGTGCTTGTACACCACGTCTCCCAACCCGTTCCGGACCGCCTCCGCACCTTTGGCCACGAGAGCCTCCAACTCGAAGAGGAAGGCCTGGTTGGCTCCCACGATCTCTCCGATGTTTCCGAACAGCCTCTGAGACTCGTAGAGAGGGATGATGGCCGTATCCTTGTCCCTTGCGAGTCGTCGGAGGGGGATGGCGTACCTTTGATGCAAGGCGTCGATCCTTCGAACGTAACTCCTCTCCGTCTCGATCAGCTCTTGGATCCTACTCTGAAGTTTTGCAGAATCGTCCGGATTGGATCTGGAAGAGGAGGTGGTGGTGGTGTTGGTTTTGGTGGAGGGTTGAAACTCTCTGTCGCCTCTCTCGGACGGTGAGATGGGATTGATGCTCGAACCACTGGAGGATCTAGGAAGACCACTCTCGTCCATCATCTCTTCGGTCAAGCCACTCTGATCCACGACGACGTTCCCCAACCAGGGAAGGACCGAAGCCGAAGTGTCGTTCTCCTGAGAGGAAGAGTTTCCCTCTAGAACCACGTCGTAGAAGAAGGCCTTGGTCAGACTTTCGCTGACGGCGGATCTGGCGAACTGGTTGGGGTCGTGAAGAGGGGTTAGCGAAGAGTAGTCGAGTTGGTTCCAGGCCTGACTCGAAGGTGGTCTCTCTGGAGAGAGGTTCACGCTGGCCCTTTGTGGCGGCGGCATGCCGGGCTAGGAGGAGGGGGGGGGGAGGAGGAATAGGTTGAGAGCTTCTTCGTGGTCCTGTTGGTTGTTGTGGGTTTGTTTCTATTTTAGGAACGGGAAATCGCCTTGATGACGAGTTGAGGGAGGCAGTTTGGCCCTTTTGGGATAGGAGGGGATGGGGTCAAGAGTCGATCAAGGAGCGAAGAGCCTCCTCGATGACATGAGGGATGTGGGGAGGTTGAAGGGTGGGGGTAGGAAGACTTTGGTTAGGATAAGGTGGGTGAGTCCGTCAGGTGGGATAGGATAGGATGAGATCGGGAACCCGCCGGGGGGGGGGGGGGGGGGTGGTAAGGGGGGAAGGGGAAAAGGGTTGGAGGGAAGCAGAGCGAGTTGATGGAATCGGTAACGCCGACAAGAAGGAAGGGAAGGGAGGGAAGGGAGGCCAAGCGGTGGAAGGGGGACTTGGACGAATCGTCCCGCTCTGGCGCCCACACCACGTAACGAAGGGAGGTTGGATGTTTTCTCTTTTTTTCTTTCATTTTTTTTTTTTTTTTCCCTTTTCATCATCACTCTTTCCCATGATGAAGAGGATGATGATACATCTTCATAACGATCGTATGGATCATGAACACGGAACCGTCATGGGAAGGGGAGGATTGGAGCTAGGATCGAGTCCCTGGTTCGGCAAGCAGGGGAGGGATGCGGATGGGGGTGTGTTCGTGTGGGTTAAGGTGGGCGGGGTTTGGGTCCGAGGTGGAGAGTGAGTCCAGAGTGGGTAAGGAGGATTGGTGTTACAAACACGCAACACGCCCCCCAAGACGCGTGGAACAGTCCTCCCCAACCATCCTGGATCACGTGACGAAAGGTTAGAAGGGAAGCAAAGGGAAGGAAGGAAAGAAAACCTCCACACCTTCGAATCAACCCCCCCCCACCTGCACCTGGCTTGCTTCCAAAGGTTTGTCAATCGGAACGCATGTCCCTTCCCACCACCCCCTCCCCACTCCCCTTCCCTTCCCTCTCTTCCATTCGAGACCAAGGCGAAAGGGGGAGAGTGAGGGGAAACTCTGTCCACTAAGGATGTCGTCGTCGGAACCTGCCCCGTTCCAAGCAGGGAGTTGCCAACCAGAAGCCAGCTCCGAAGACCACCTAGATCCATCCATTCCACCACCATACCAGGATCGACGACCCTCCTCCCCTTGCTCCTTGTTCTCCGTCGAAGAATCGGAAACCGATCAAGACCATGCCAAACTACCTGCCACCACCACAACCTCGGAGGGTTTCGAGAATGGCCAACCTTCCTTCCCCTACCGTGGCACGAGGGTCGCCAAGAGGTCGCCACCACCCGGATCACCGAGGGGGATCTACCTCTTTCCCTCCCTGTTGAGTGGTGAAAAGTGCTCCGAGTGGATCGAGAGGATCTCGGAGTGCAACTACTTTGACGCCGAGGAGGGTAGGAACCAAGTCATGCTCTTCGGTAGGGAGGTGGAGGGGAAGCCAAGCGAAGGTGGTTCGTTGGGGATGACGGGACTTCCGGATTGGTCGAAAGGGTTGGTTCAAGAGCTCGAGAGGGTTCTGAGACCCGAGCTGGATGATCTCCATCGTTCCCTGCTCTTCCCTTCCCTCGACCAAGATCCATCGGGTCAAGGGGGTCGAGACGGGTCCAAGGGCGGACCACCTCAGATCTGTCGGTCTCGTCAGATGATCCTCAACCTCTACTCTCCCGACCAAGGCATCACCTCTCACGTGGACCTCGTCAACAGGTTCGGAGACGGTATCATCCTCTGCAGCTTCGGTCCTCAAGGTCGAGGCATCGCAATGGATTTCGAGCCTGTTTCCAAGAAGGAGGAGGAGAAAGGGTTCAGCCTCTTCCTACCTTCCAGGAGCGTCCTCCTTCTCTTCGATGAGGCCAGGTACGATTGGAAGCACGGGATCCAACCCCGAGACTTTGACCTCGTCGAAGCCGAAGAGGGATCCAGCGGAAAGGTGGAGAGGTTGCAAAGGGGTTTGAGGCTCTCCGTCACCATTCGTTGGCTCCTTCCCGGTGCGGACGTGGTAGGTGGAGAGCCTGTGGACCATCATAGGGTCGAGCAGCGGCCTTCAGGTTCCCCGTAGGATCCCCACCTGTGACAGCAGGAAGGGATCCTCTTACGACCTCTCTACCCCTTCCCCTGCTGCCGACACTTTTAGATCCATCCCTTCCGTCTCACTATCCCGAAAGCGTTTCCCCCTTGTTCCATCTCTGCATCCAAGCTTGCCTTTCACGCTTTCCATTTCCCATCTCGCTCACGCCTTCTCCACATCGTCACCCCAACCTCCTTCTCTGTTCAATGTTGATGCGATGGTACTGTTGTTACAATGCGAATGGTTCGAAAAAAAAAAAAGGAAAAAAGGTGGTGAATTGATCGCCAAGGGAATGAATCCTTTGAGTTTCTCTATCCTCAACTTTTGCAAGGATTTTTAGACGGGAAAACTTCTCCATCCTTCGTCCTCCTAACCACCGTGACGAAATTCCCTTTCCCTTGGTCATGCCCCTCCTGCAGTCAGAACCCCGGCTTCGCCTCCACTCGACCGGCCAAAGCCTTTCGTTCCGACCGCGCCTCCTCCACCATCCCCAGCAGCTCCGGAGGCGCTCTTCCTCCCTTCCCTCAGGACGGCCCTGCAATCGGACGCGATCTCCCTCACCCCTGGAACCCCTGCGTCCGACCAAGCGGAGAGCACCGATTCCATCTGGCTCCAGAGCCTTTCGGCCGCTGCCAGTCCTGGATTCACAAAAGACGCCAATTAGGGGGGAAAAACAAGGTTCGATCAGTTGAAATTTCGGGGCTCCAAGCTTGACGACCTCGAGGCTCCATCATTTCTTCTGCAAGTTCGTCGTTTTCCTTCTCCCAAGCTACAGGGACATCCGTCGCTCACCTTGGTTCTTCCTCTCTTCCCCTTCCTTGACGTCGGCGTCCACCACGATCAGGTCTCGCAGCTTGATGGGGAGGGTGACGATGGGCTCCAAATCCTTGATGGGGTCCAAAACGACGACCTCGTTCGCCTCCTGCTTCCCTTGCGAGCTCGGCCGTGAGGGTTTGAGCGATTCCAGTTCCGAGCAGAGCCTCGACATGGCCGAGAAGGAAGATCGAAGAGATTCTAGGGAAGGATCCAGGGACTCGGCTCTCGTCTTCATCTGTGGGTAGAAGGGGTGTGGTAGGGGCATTATCCGTATCGAATGTTGACAAGTTCAGAATTTTGGGCGGCGACCGTTTACTCCCTTTCGAACTCGAAAAGAGGGAGGGGTTCGAGGGCCAAGGTTGGAGGAGGAGGACTCACATTTCGGATCGTGTCGGAAGCGGCGACAAGCTCGTGGTGATGATTGTAAACCAGGCTTTGCCTCTCGCCATCCAGCTCCCTGATCTCGGTGATCAGCTGGCTCTCCTTGCTCAAGAGTTGGGAGAGGGAGGAGGTGGAGAGGAGCGTCTTGTAGTAGAGGTCCTTGTCAAAGCTGGGGGAGTCCGGGTCTGTGGGATCCAAGGGGGGTTCGTTCGGTCGAGGCGTGCCACCACCACCTGACCCTATCCCGTAGTAATCCCTCAGGAGGTTGGCAGCCCTCCTCTTGGTCTGGGGGGTAGAGCTTGTCGCCATCCTGTTTCTTTCCAGATGAATCGATTCCTCTGCTCAAAAGGTGAGCCTCGACACAGCCCCCTTTGATTTCGGACACAAGGTCAGGTGTCTGATCGCAACGAGGGGTAGACGATGGAGGGATCCAGGAGAGGAGGGGCAGGCAGTGGGTGACAGGGTCGTTCGATATTTCGAAAACGGACAGCTTCCCTGCTCTTCGTCTTGGGAGGGATAGGGGAAAATGTTCGGCTACCAAAAGGTTTTCAGTTGAGTCAAGATCCTTTCCTTGAGACCGGTGGGTGTGCTGGTACAGGAGGGAGAGAGAGAGGGAGGGAGGGGCAGAAAGAGAGAGAGAGGATGCTCTTCGGTTGGGCCGTGCGATGATGGGATGTGGTTAGTAGAGAGGTGGAGTGGAGAGATGGATGACGGTGTCTGATCCACCCTGAACCGTTGAGTCGGAGGTCGAGATCTTGCTATGCGATGATTATAATCGCCTCCCGTGTTGTGCTTTGGCGCGCGCGTCTTGTCCTTGTTCTGGGTCTTGTTGTCTTCATCGTTTTTTTTTTGTTCTTCCCTTTTCTTGGCGGAGATTCCAGGAGGAGCGAGATTGTCGACCGACTCCTTCCTTGTTCAGGCTTCCTTAGACGCAAAGGCCCCGAAAGGTACAAGTAGAGGTGAGTGGACTTGTGACGAGTCAAGGTGTCACTGGTGCAGACCGTATCCAACCGACGGGCCAACAAGGTCATGTGACGATCGACCCTCCCTGTTTTTCCTTTTTCCTTTTCTTCTTCCTCTCGGTGCTAGCTTACCGCACCAACTTGATTATCATCATCGCGCTTTGCTCCGCCCATTCCAACTCGTTCGTCCCGAATCAAATGGTTGGATCCTCTGATTCCTGCCACCTCCTCAGAGCGACCAGAGCTAGACTGCCTTCCCAGCTCGGATCTTGTCCTCGCTCTTTCCGATGACGCACGAGCTTCCCTTTCGCTCCAAAAAGAAACGATCTCGGTCCAAGCGCGGCCCAGATGAAGCACGAGCTCGGGACCTAAAGGGGGGGTTGGTTGGGTTCGGACTCTTCTGCAAGCAAAACATGTGACCGGCATGACGCTTGTTGGCGGCTGCTGCGACTGGTGAACAAGAATATAAACAAAAAACAATGAAGAAAGAGGAGGGAAGGGTTCGGATCTTTTGAGAGCCCGAGGATCCTGGCATGTAACCTTTCCTCAGGAGGAGGGGGAAGAGGGAGTAAGAGTGATAATCATGATCCGACAGAATCCAAATCTAATCGAAGAGGAGGGAAAGAAAAACGTGGGCGGAGTGGACTCGCTCTCCCTGGCGGGACTCTTTCGAAAGCTGGAAGGGTCTTGCTACCTTGCCTGGAGCTCACGGGCGTGATCGGAGACGTTGATCAGCCTCGACGCTCTAGTAGGGCTGGCATCCCCTGCACGAAACCTTGAAACGTCAGAAAATGGAATGCGAAACCCGAGAGCAACTTTCGCATTCGAAATCATCATTGGAGAAACCCCCACCCATCATGCACGTTCGAGCCTCTGCGGATGCGCCGCCCCCCCCCCCCCCCCCCCCCAAAAGGGGGTTGAAGGTCGAGGGGTTTCGTTTCCTCGCCGAGGCAGTCTAAATTGCTGCCAAGGCCCCACCATTAAATCGCTCAAACCTTCACCAGCCTTGGACTCTTTTCGACGTTGCTCGACTTTGTTTATTCATCGACGAACTGTGCTGAATGCCTTCCGATCCCTTCATGATGAAGATTTTTATTTTAAATCGTTGGTGATCATCCCCTTTCTCAACCTCCCCTTTTCTTTGGGCCCTCTCGGCTCTACCTTTGCGGTCAATGCTCGCTCATACCAAGTGACCCCTTCGCCGTTCGCCTCTTTCCTCGGATGGGGATCACCCACCCCTAACGCTCTCCCTTATGCTTTCAAGCTGAGTGGCAAGTGCAAGTGTGATCACAGCCCCCAAGAGCTAGGTTGGGACGAGGGTCTAGCCACGGCCCTTCTCTCTTGATTCATGCCCGTTCTCACTCCACCTGGTCCAGCCAGTTCGAATCGCGTTAAGAAAACTTGCTCTCGAGCTTGAACCCACCAAGAAAGATTTCCCGGTCGCTCGGGGTTTCTGGCGAGGTTTGGATGAGAATGGAGAGTAGAGAATCACAAAGGGTGAATCCGATTCACAGTATTCCTCCGCCTTGGAAATGGAAGGGTAAGGAGGCAAGTAGGGTTCAGGGGTTGGGGCCCTCTCCCTAATCGTCCCCACCCTGAGAGGTAGGGAGGATGAGGAAGATGGCTTACTACAACGACAACTCGGAACTGAGTGAACTGACCACTCTCGTTCGTTGGTCTAAGAAGAAAGCGAGCCACCGTCAGGGGGCATTATGGAGTCGGATTTCCGACCCACACCTTGGAACTCGACTGGTCCCTGCCAACTCGGCCCGGCTCTGGTCCAGCCAAACGAGTCGAATCACCAGCGACACACAACCATCAGGCAATCCCGTCTTCTCTCCCTCTCACCCTCTCTCCCTCTAAACCGTCCCCCTCTCCCTCTCTCTCACCCGTCCCTCCCTGCCTCTTTCTCTCTTCCTCCTCTTTATAAAACATCTGACATCACCTTGCCAGTCGTCGCATTCTAGCTACAGCACGACCTTGGCTCTCCCTCTCTTTCCTACTACACCTTGGCAAACCCATTCTTCGGGTCGAGTCCTCAGTCATCCACCGAGACCTCGTGACTCGTGCTAAGCCCCTCCTTCACCATAGATTCTACTCTCATCCATCCAGCCCTTCGTTAAAAGCCTTAGCCTCTTCAAGGTTAGCTTTGGACCGTTGCCTTGCGAACGAGGGTTTTCTCTCCTTTTCCTTTTTTTTTTTTTTTTTTTTTTTACACCCTCAATCTACCCACACCCACATCCATCTGGCAAAGCCTGCTCATACAAACACACGCACACAAACACACACTCTCACACACAAACACCCGCACACACGAACCGCAAAGCAGCGGTAACTCCACCTCGCAATCCCGGCACGTTCCTCATCCCGACTTGCCCACCATCTAGGAAAGAAATAAAAAATAGAAACGAAACAACCATAGACGACGTGAGTGTTTAAATTAAGGATTCGATTCCATCGTAAGGCAGCGCCACGTCGAATCCTAATGAACGAGTGCGAAGTCGAATTCAGACGGTACACGACCCCCCCTTTGGATACAAAGTGTGAAATCCTTCGTGTCCACGTTCCCCAACCCGATCGAAACCTGCTGCTCCCCAAGTTGGTTGTCATTCCTCTCTCTCCTCGCCACCTTTTTCGCCACCCCATCCGCTCCTCCTGTTCCTTCGCTTGGATACAAAATCGGTGGCATGTTGAGGACCGTGACTGGCTCTTGCAAGATCCTCAGTAGCAAAAGCCTTCCTCCTCCACTCCCCACCATCCCTTTGCCAAGTATAGCCAGGGGGGAAAGACCCTTCTGCTGGCTCGACGACAACCCTAACCCCCCAAATTATTTCAACAACGCCCTCCAATCCCTCCCTCTCCCTCTCTCTCGGCCCTCTCTTCCTCTCCACCAACCCAACCATCCCCTCCGCCACTCCTCATCCCCTTTCCCTCTATCTCTTCACATTCGTTTGACTTCCGTGCGATACTGTTCCACCCTTCCAACCACCAGCCAGTCGACACCGACGAACACAGCCACCTCCCAAGCTGTCTTAGAGTTCCCACCCACCCACCTAGAGGCTCACAGTCGCTCGTCTGGCTTCCCTTCTCTCCCTTCGCTCCCTTCGCTCCTTTCCTCAACCCTCTCTCATTTCAACGATCTGACGATCATGCGGCCAATCACCAAGTCGTTCAGGATGAATATCCAGCCTGCCATGCCGGAATGCTGGTGAGTCGCATACATGGCATGGAAGAGGTGCTTTGACGTTGGATCTGGGTTGCTGACATGTTCTGCCTTCCTCTCTCTTCTCAAATGTTACTCGGAAACACGTCAAGGGGACACCGTGGAGTGAGTAAAGTTCAGCTTTTTTTTTCTCTGCGAAATCCAAAATGCAAAATGAAAAAATCCGAGAAAGGGGTCACAACCCTTGTCCCGATTCCCGATTCCGAAAAAGTTGTGATGAAACCCGCGTGTAGCGCGCGTCAGGGTGTCAAGGAGCAGGGAACTGAGATCCATGCTCCTCTGCCCTTCTCCTACTCCAACAGGCCTCAGCTGCTTTCCCGGAGAACACGATCGCCTCATTCGAGAAGGCGGTTAAGGACGGGTCCGAAGGAATCGAGAGTGGTTAGTAATCTCTCTTTTTCCGTTCATTTCTCCCGACCTCCCCTTGATCGCGATCAAAGCGCCTCTTCGCATCGCTCGCTTCTTGTTGCAAGGGAAGGGTGGGGGTGTCTACTAGTTGGCATCTTCCACGCCACGTTCAGGGGATGAGTCTCTCGGACGGGTCGGGTGGAAGGAGTTATGGGTTGGGTCAAAAAACGTGCCCACCGTGGTTTTTTATGACCGATGACAAAGCGGTCGGCGAGGAGTAGATACCCTGGCCCCGGATCCTACGCTGGGGGGATGCCTCACAAGCCCTTTCCACAACTAGCTTGACCCCGACATGGAGTGCGAAGCCTCTTGCTGCATTGTCGAAGGTCGTATGGCCGTACGCACGCACCCTTGGCTGCTCAAAGAGGGCAAAGACAGGGCTTTCGGCTCATCCAATTTTCTTCCTCTCACCATCCTCTCAACTGTGCACAACTATACCGCGGCACACGATTCGTTCTCAACGCGAATCATGGAACGGACTGCTTCGGCGATTTAAAGACGTACACATCACGACGGACAATGTCATCGTCATGTTCCACGACCCGAGCCTTGAGAGGACTACCAATGGGAAGGGCCTCATCTACGAGAAGCCTTACTATGGCGAGAACGGCATCGAACACATCAGGACCCTCAAGCAACCGCCTCAGCAGATTCCGACGTTCAAGCAGCTCTGCGACCTGTTGATGAGGGAAGACTGCAAGCATGTCAAACTCAATGTGAGTTGCGACCTCGGATCCCGTGGCGAAACTTGCTTGCTTCTGTCGAGTTGGCCACGATTACTGACTTGAATCCTCACCCTGTTCCCATCCCTTTTGCGTCCTCCTCACAGCTCGACATCAAACCTGACAACGACCCAGACCGTCTCTTCTCCTTGATGAAGGACATTGTCGAATCCTACCCAAACTATGAGACGGATCTTTCCCCACGGCTTATCCTGGGCCTCTGGCATCCCAAGTTCCTCCGATCAGCACTGATCAACGTCCCTCACCTGAAAAGGATCCACATAGGCGCTTCACCTTCCGCCGCCAGGCAGTACTTCTGGAAGGATTGCTCTGGCTTTTCCATGTACTTTGCCAGCTTGGTAGGTGCAGAGGGTCAGACCTTCCTTACCGACGCTCAGAAGGCTGGCAAAGACGTGTTCGTATGGACCGTCAACAGGAAGGACGAGATGATCGAGGCCACCCGCTGGGGAGTCAAGGCCGTCCTCACCGACAAGACCGCACTGTTCCAGGGGCTGAGGAAGGAAATGACCAGTGAGCATCAGACCGTTGTGACGCAGTTCCACTGTCTCGACTCTTCTTTTTCTCTGGAAGGCGGGAGAGAGAGAGAGAGAGAGGGAGAGGGAGGAGCGAAGCAAGCCGCCACTGAACCCCTCCAAATTGATCCACTCCCTCCCTCCCTCCTTACCTTTCTATCCGTTCCAAAGACGACTTTGCATCCACTCGTCGCGACGAGGTTGGAATCTTCTTCCGATGGGCGACCTGGAGGTACTACATGCTGCCTCAGCTCGTTCTGCAGACCATGTGGCTCGCCAACATCGAGAAGAGGGCCGGCGAACCCTTCAAAAGGACGTCGTCCCAGATGAAGCAGGACTCTGAAATCCTCGCCCTGATCGACGCCAGGAACAAGGCCAAGCAGGCCAAGGCGCAGGAAGCGCGCAACGTCGAGACCGTCGTCGTCCCGTCCGCCACCGCGTCGAAGGCGTTCGGCGATGAGAAGTCGACGCTGGTGGATTACCAGACCGCCACTTGCCAGCCCATCGGAGTGGCAGCGTAGAGTGGTGGGGTCTCCCTCGTACCGACAATCCGCATCTTAGAATCCTCCCCAACCCCCTCCCATGCATGATCTATCTGCCTCGACACACTTCATCTCCCCCTTTCTCCTGCCATCCTACCTGCCACTGCATCACCCATCTTGCCCATCTCGTCCCGTCCTTCAGCAAAGCACACACACACACACATGAACTCCCTTTTTACAACCCCATGAACGAAAGCAAGCTACCTCTAATTCTCTCCCCTCCTGTACCAAAGTTTCCCTTTCCTTCTTCGCAAACTCTTTTCAAAGACCGTTCCCTACTCTTCGCAGACCAACGTCCAGAGCGCATCCCTCCAACCAATTTCCCAAGAGGAAGGACGATTTCAATTTCCCCTTGGAGGAGGGAAGGGACCCTTCGGGATGTGGTTGTGTGAATGGATTCTCTTCTTCTTCCCTGATGAAAAGGGGGCGGGGGGGGGGGAGCAGAAATCTATGGACGGATGCCGAGTCTCCAATGATGGATGTGGGGCGTTTGTGATCATTCCGCCAAGGTCTGAACGAGCCTCAGGACCTGGTTCCAGTGGGAAAGGACGAGGAGGTTCCCCCCTTCTTTCCTCGCCTTTCCTGCCAGGACGTCTTGAAGCTCGATCAACCTCTCGGATCCTCCGAATCGGACGAGCGCCTCCCTGATGGGTCGGGTCCTCTCCGGATCTCCTAGGAGGACGCCGTAATCGGCTTGGAGGAGGCATGCCAGGTCGGTCCTGCTGTCCCCGACGTAGATGGTGGTGAGGCCGTCGCGATCCTTGACGATCTGGTTCAACCTCTCGAGTTTGTCCAGTCCCGTCCTCATCCCTTTCCTCTTGGTCTCCTCTAGACCCAGTCCGAACCGGTCGGGGATCTCGGCGTCTTGGCTGAGGACCAACCTCCCCGTTCCGACGTCTTGACCCAGTGGGTCAGGTTTCATCTCGACCTCGTTGGAAAAGATCCTCCTGGGAACTTGCGATGGAGAGGACCTTTCCCTCCTCTTCCTTCCCCTCTCGATCGACTCCCTGATGAACCTGGCCGACCATCCGATGCTGATGATCTCGGTCTCGATCTCGACCTTGCCCTCCTCTTCCTCCTCCTCCTCCCTTTTGAGGATCCAATCGTCAAACTCCTCCCAACCCTCCCTGAACTCGACCTTGGAGGACCTCTCGAGCAGGTCCTCGAGTCTCTCACCCTTGAACAGTCCTCCCTCCTCGATCTGCTTGGTGACCTTCCACTCCACCTCCTCGTCCAACTCCCTCATGTACTCCATCTCCCTCTCCCAGCTCTCCCTCTCTCCGAACCTTTCCTTCAACTTGGTCAGCTCCTCGACGTAGAGTTCAGAGTAGTGGCTGAAGGGCTTACCCCCTCCCTCCTCCTTGGGAGGAGGCGAGATGAGCGAAAGCGTGTCCTCTCGCGTGATGGTCTCGTCGTAATCCAGCAGGAGGACCACCTTCCTCCTTCCGCCCTCGACCCTCCTCCCGCAAGCAGCCTCGTCTTCCTCCCCTCTTCGCCCTTGCGCTGGCAAAGCCGACCGAGTCTCTTCGGGATCCTCCTTGCTCAACGACGCTCTGGGTGTCCCCGGTGACGAGCAGCCACTTGCCACGGCGCTCACAGGTCTGGCTCTGGGAGGTCTAGAGGGTCTGATGGGCGATCTGCCCATCGGACTCTGACTGGCTTGGTCCAAACTCCTCCTACCTCCTGGCGTCTCGTACCCTTCCGGATCCGGCGAGAGCGACCTGAGGATGGGGGAAGAGGCCGGTTGGGCGAGCGTGGGCGTCGAGGGCAACCCGAGAGGTTGTAGGTTCTCAGCTTGGCCTATGGCCTCCCTCGCCCTCTCCTCCTGCTCCTCCTCCTTCTCGGCGTGGTGGACGATGGTGGGCGTCTCGATCGAAGTCTGGCTGAAATCGTGAGAGAGGTCTTCCTCGGTCTCGTCCCTTTCCGAAGCGTCGGTGAAGAAGTCGGTCTCTCCCGCTTCGCTCGCCGAAGATGGGGCAAGGCTCCTTTCGCTCTCGCTTGGGTTGAGGCCGTTGACCTCTCCGTTCACAACACCAGCTGCTGTTTTTCGGCAAAGGCCTTCGACCTCGCCCTCCTTCTCCACCTTGTCGGCGGTCGTCTCACCAGCCCGCGGGGGGCTCTCCTCCGACCCTCCTTTCACTGGTGTCGTCGCGGCTAGAGTTGCGAGGAGGTTCTCCTCTCCCTCGTCAAGGATGGAAAGGCTGCCGATCTTGACGTCGGAATCGGTCGAGCCCACTTCGACGACCTCAGCTTTGGATCCAACCCTGCCATGGCTCGAGGTGTCCTCTTCCTTCTCCACCTCCCCGATAGGAGGCGACTTCTGCGACGACTCGGGACCATGTTGGGAAACCTCCTCGGCACGAAGCGACGACAGCTCGAGCTCTTGGATCGCGGGGACGCCGACCACCTCATCGCTGGTCTCCCTGTGCATGTCGACCTGCTCCAACTCTCCTTCATCCACCCCTTCGTCGCCTTCTTGGTCCACCCCTTTTGCACCCTCCCGCAAGCGCTGCTCCTGTTGCTCCTCCTCACGCTGCGCCGGCAGGTCTGGCGAGGGTGGCAACTCGACCTCGGCCGGGTCGACTTGGCTGAACGTGACATGTTTGAGCGGCGAGGGGGCGAACGTCTCGCTGCCGGACGAGGACGCGGGCGCGAGCCTCCTGGACCCGGGGGCGGGGTGGAGGTTCCAGTACTTGACGACGTAAGGGTGGCGGGGAGGCGGAGGTAGAGCTCTGATCTCTTGCCTCTCCCTCTCCTGCGCCTCGAGCTTTTCCTGGAGCTCCCTCCTCTCGATCTCGAGGTCGTCCTCGTCCGGTATGCCGGCCCTCTCCATGGCCTCGAGCTCCTCCGGCGTTGGAGGTAGCTTCAGCTTTTCGCCGTCCTCCAAGAGGTCGTCGCTGTCGGTGCTGGCGAGCCTCTTCATGGCGAGGCTCGGTGGGACCTTGACTGTCTCGTAGATGGTCTTCTCCAGGCTGTCGCCTTGGGCCACCCCGGTCTCCGCGTCCCTGAGGGCCCTGTGCAAGGGGCCCACGTTGGGAGGGATCCTGACTCTTCCCTCGAGGATGTCCCTGGCGGTGATGCCGGGCCAGTAGTAGATCCTCTCGTTCTCGTCAAACCTGTGGAGGAAGACCTGGGCCATGGCCTCGGCGCCGGCGTAGAGGCCTCTCGACCTGACGTAGCTGAAGACGGGGGAACGATCCTTGACGCCCACCTCTGCCGAGGCGCCGGCTCCGAACGGCCCCGCAGCGACGGCGGTCTCGGCACCGATGGTGACCTTGTGGCTCTTGAACGACTCCATGGCCCTGTCGGTGTTGACGAGCAGGACGGCGTCAAAGATGTCGACGCCGAGGAGGAGGCCCAAGGCCAGGTTGTTCGGGGTGATGGCCGAGGGGGCGGACCAGGAACCGTCCGGAAGCCTGGCGAGCATGAGGCCCACGCCTCCGGCACCGCCCAGCGGAGCGATCCCGGACCTCATGGCCGTGTAGATGAGGATCCCTTTCGCCCTCAAGATCAGCGACGGGGGGATCTTCTTGAGCACCTTTCTCTTCTTCTTCATAAAGCTGCCTTTCCCATCCGGAACCTCGGTCTCCTTGACTTCGGCTGCGACCCCCTCTACGGTGAAGGCTCCTTTTTTTGTTCCAAAAGGCGGAGAGGGAAGGAAGGGAGAGAGTCATTCGGGTGGTCATGGTCAGCCGTTCAAGCCTGTCTCACGTGCGAGGAGGAGCGAATCAGGGAGGACGCACTGAGGATCCGTTCGCATTTATCCAGCTCCTCCTGAAAGTCGTTGCTCTTGGGAAAGAACCTCTCGGCTCCGAACTTTGCCGAACCGGCGTTGGCGTAGCCTGCGGCCCAATCCGAGACCTTGATGCTCTTGTCGAACGCGACCTTGCCCCACCTCCCCCACCTGGAGGAACCTTGTTGCGGAGAATGGGAAGGGGAGGAGGAGGAGGAGGACGGTGACGAGGTGGACGGAAGCGGGGGATCCTTTGGTGGGAGAGACGGGGCATCTCGGGACATGGTGGTGGAAGTGACCCCCCTCCAAGGTGATGATGCGCGGCTTCTATGGATGGTACGGATAGGATGAGGATGGGAGATGGAGCAAAGAGAGGCAAGGGAAGAAGGGAAGGAGAGGAAGAGGTGGGGTGTAGGGGAAGGGGGAAGATTCTACTGAGGGGAGAAACAAGGAGAGAGGGTTGTTTGGGACGTGGGAGAAGGAGGAAGGGAGAGAGAGAGAGAGAGAGAGAGAGAGAGAGAGAGAGAGGAGGGAAGGTTCAGGAGCAAGCAGCATGGGTGGAGAGATGCAAGAGAGGGAGGAGGGCCGCCGTTGACGTTGACTCCCAAGAGATGCGAGAGGAGGGGGGAGGGGGGGGGGGGGGGGGGGGGGGGGGTGGAGGTAGG
>KZ819720.1:22750-75483 GCA_003144235.1 Violaceomyces palustris | reverse complement strand
ATACGATCCGCATTCCCGAACAAAATGTAGCCTGTCATTTTCGTCTTCTCCTTCAGCCCGTCCCCTTTCCTGTCGTTCGGCAATGGAGATCATGTGTCAAAAAGGGAAATAAAATGATAAAAATGAGATCGATCCATTTCCTAATTTCCTTATTATGGTCTGTGCCCGTCTTCATCATCACTCCGAGATCACTAACCAAGCATTACTCCCTCCGCCAGGGTTGCGCAGAATTTCATAGATTCTCCCCCATGGAGTCCCGTTCCCCCCCCCCCCCCCCCCCCCCCCCCCCCCCCCTTCCCTTCCCTTTTTGAAACGACATTGAGGAGGAAGAGGACAAGGCGAGAAACCAAGCACCGGCCCCAGAAGAGAGGTCAAAACTGAAGTTCAGTGGTTGTTTTCCCCCAACCGATTAGCTTTCTTTTTTTTGTCCACCCCCTTCTTTTTCCCTTTCGATTATGGACCGCCAATCAACCAATTCTGATCAAGCTGCGGTTTTTTTGACGTTTCAAGCAGCTCGTTAGGGCATGAAAGAAGTGGGGGGGAGAGTTGAGGAACCGCCGAGATAGAGGCCGGTGTCAGGTTGGTTTATTATGAGAGTGAGGGGAGAAAGGGAAAAGGTGGGTTGGTTGGTTGGTTTAGAGGGTACCACGCAAACTCGCATCCCACCTGGAATCCATTTCCTTTCCTTTTTTTCACCTCCTCCAGATGTTGGAAAGAGCTTGGGGCCTTGGGGTGCATCGATTCCGGCACCTCCTACACCTTCTCCATTCCCCATCACTCACTCCGAACAGAGAGATGGGTATGAATGTATCGAACAGAATTAGGTTGAAAGAATCGGTCCTACAGCTAGGATCCTTCATCTCAGAACTGGAGCCTTTACGTTCAGAGGTGGGAGAATGGAGCGGTGCGTGTGGAGAGGATGGGTTGGATCCTTCGTGAGAATCTCGAATTGGGCCATTGGCTACTTCATCTCGTCTGGCTCTCGGAGATGACCGAAAGAACCGTGACCAACCACACCAGCCGTTTTTTTTTTTCTTTTTTTTTTTGCTTGTTGAATGTTCAACCCTTTTCCTCTTGCGACAATAATAACCTTTTTTTTCCACCCACCGAAACAAACTTGACACAATCCTTCGTTGAAGAGGGTCGGTCTCCTAAAGTCATTCAAAGTGTCATCATCCCCCCCCCCTCCCCCATTTCCCCTCGGGAATCGAACGATCTCCTGACCTCGATCCAGCCCTTTTTTCCATGATGGATCCGGATCTCTCTTCGTGTGAAAAGAAAGTCAATTTCTGGATCCCCCCTCCCCACTTCCCCAGGACTCTCGAAACCACTTCCCCTTATCAAGGTTTCATCCAATCCGTTACGTTTCCCCTTTTTTTTTGGTCCCACGAGAGTCCCGTCGGTGGTGGAGGTCGGATGAAGAGGGAGGGAGAGAGAGGGAATCTTATCTCGACGAAGAAGAGAAAAAAGGTGAATAGTAAAGGCCCTTTCATGCCCGTTCACTTGCGGGGTAGACCGAATGCAATCCCCGTGCCCCACCCCCCTTCTCCTCTACTCTCCCTCACTCGATATCTTATCAGAAAGGGTCACACCACCTCCCCTCCCACACTTTCACCAATCATTGTTTGTCAAGCTTTCCCCCTTCACTTTCCATCAATTCCCACCGACAGGAAGCTTGTTTTCAAAATGGTGTGAAAAGTACGAAATCTCGGACAACCCCGTTGGAATCCTACCGTGTATTTTTTGTACAGTACGTACATTTGTACAAATCCTATTCACCCTTTCCCATCTGCTACTTCTTTCCAGGGACAAGCAAGCGAAAAAAAAAGAAATGGGGGGGGGGGGTTAGGTTTTTAGATTTAGTTCATGCGGGGAAGGAGATTCGGGAGTTAGCGGGGATAGGACAAAACATGGCTTTTGGCCCAATCGCTCTTTTCCCCCTTCCCAACCGATGCGGCTTGTGATTATCTGGTTGATGTTCCATGAAAGTGGAGAGAAAAAGGGAAGGAAGGGTGAGGGAGGGAAACCAATTTTCTGCGCTAACTTTGACCTTGGGTTGATCACATGTCGAGAAAGAGAGAGAGAGAGAGGGGTGAGGGGGGGAAGGGCGCAACTTGAGGGCTGATGTCAACTTTCACTTGTTCCATCCTCCTTACCTTTTCTTTCGTTTTGTCATTCGTCAATTTTTTTTTTTGGGATCTTCCCCATCCCAACTGCAAGACATTACCACCATGCTCCGTAATGTCTTAAGGAGCACTGGGAAGTACAATCCGGCTGAGGTGTCAAGGAAGGGAAGGTGAACTTCAATCTTTTCTCTATTCCTCTCTTCGTGTCTCAATCCGTCGCTCAACGCAAGGACTCAATGCAAGGACATTCAAGAACGCACACATAGCGACTGGTGGGAAAGGTAGGGTAGAGGGTGTGGAGTAAAGGAATCCCCCAGATCTCCAAGCCATGGATTCTAAAAGTGAATCCCGAAAGAAACCGAGAAAAGGCACGCTGAACAGGGCGAGCGACTCGATCGAGATTCAAGAGGAATGGATGAAAACGAACGGGGAAAAGATCTAAAAGAAATATGACTATACTTCAGGGAGCAGGGGCGGAGCTCTCCAGCGAAGAGGTTTGGGTGGAGACGGGAGAGGCATTCGCCCTTCTTCTTTGTTCCAGCACGTTCTTGATCTGTTCCGACGAAGAAGGGTGATACACATGCGGGAAAAAATTGATCGCGGTCAATTAGGAGCTGGGCAAGGATGAAGAAAAGAAGGTGGTTTTGGCCGAGGGCAGATTCGCGAAAACACAAGCGCGGGTAGGGCCGAGTCAAGCAAACTCACAAAGAACTCTCCAGCTTTATAACTACTCCTGACAAGCGGGCCAGAGGCGACGTAGAGGAAGCCGAGCTCCTCGGCCGTCTGCTGCCAGTGCTTGAACTTTTCCGGCGAGACGTACTCGTGAACCTTCATGTGCCTCTTGGTGGGCCTCATGTATTGGCCAAAGGTGACAACGTCAACGTCGTTCTGGCGGAGGTCCTTGAGCGTTTGTAGAACCTCTTCGTCCATCTCTCCGCAACCCAACATGATCGAGGTCTTGGTGATCAGAGAGGGGTTGGAGGCCTTTGCGTGTCTAAGCACCTCC
Organism: Violaceomyces palustris; assembly: GCA_003144235.1. Taxonomy (NCBI): domain Eukaryota; kingdom Fungi; phylum Basidiomycota; class Ustilaginomycetes; order Violaceomycetales; family Violaceomycetaceae; genus Violaceomyces; species Violaceomyces palustris. Next base: position 72,351 of record KZ819720.1, on the reverse strand, counting down.
AGCGACTGCCGGTACTTTGCCCTTCGGTCCCTGACGAAGGGTGTCGTCCTTTCAACGGTTTCGACGTTGTGAGCAAAAACGTCCAAGCCCGCGTGCGCGATTCTATCAACGCATTCTTTGTCCCCCGAAAAGTCGGGCACGAGCGCCTCGACGAGGATGTGTGGGGCTTTCAGTTTGATCTTGGAGATGGTCTCTGCGACATGAGCCGAGCCTCCATCCGCGAGGTCATCACGGTCGACCGAAGTTAGGACGATGTAGCCGAGGCCCCATCGAGAGATAGCCTCAGCAGTGTTCTCCGGCTCGTGTGGGTCCAGTGGCGCTGGGGTCCTAGACGTTTTCACGGCGCAGAATCTGCAGCCTCTCGTGCACGTGTCGCCCATGATCATGATTGTCGCCGTGGCGTTCTCCTTACCATCTCCTCCCCAGCATTCTCCGATATTGGGACATCTGGCCTCCTCGCAAACGGTGCTCAGCTTGAGATCTCTCAGGTCCCTCTTGATTCGGTTGTAGTTTGCTCCGGTTGGAATGGTAGTCTTGAGGTACTTGGGCAATCGTGGCTCTCCCACCCTTCCCATCTGCACTCGGGCCCCCTTAGGTACGTGGTGCGGATCGTCAACTTCGATCGCCTCTACGTCCCCTGTGGCAAAATCGTCGATTGACAGATCTTGAGCTAGTTTTGCCCTGAAAGCCGCCATCCTTTCTGAAGGAGCCGCTGCGGAGGCTTGCTTTTCCGACGTTGGAGGAGTCTGCGTAGCAGCAGTGGCGAATGCACGCGCTTGCTGTCCAGCGAAGGGAGCTGCCGAGGAAGCCGACGAGAGGGAGCCGACAGAGGCACCGCCTCTCGGTCTGGGTGAGATTTGGGCAGTGTTGACGATAGGTGGCCCCCATTCGCTAAAGTGATCCCGCTGAGCAGACTTGCTCATCCCAAGCCTACCCCTCCACCTTGGCCAGTGCACGAGCCTCTCTCTAGAGTCGTCCAAATCATGGAATGAGCTTGCAGGGCTCAGCGCAGATCGTAGAACAAGCTTGGAATCCGAAACCCTCAAGTTTGCGTACCAATCTCCATGCGGGTAGACCAGAGCGTTGGCCGCCCACTGGTGACCTCCAACGTGGCTGATTGGCCACACTTTGACCTTCTTTGGCGCCGGCTTACCATTCGAGATCAAAGAGGCTTCGTTCCTCCTGACCTCCTCCCTCAACGCCTCTAGGAATGCATTACCAGCGACCCCACACCTACAGTCCCTCGCCCCGTGAGTACAGACGTAAATATGAGTCTCGTCATCGGGGCTTGGCTTTGCGGACTGGATCCTGGAGTTCTTCAGGGCCTCTTTCACTCTTTCGTGAAATGGTAGACCTTCATCTAGCGACCTTAGAGAGAGTGGTCCGACCTTTACCACCTTTCCAGGCGAAGAGTAGGCATAGATGATGAATTGCTCTTCTTCAGCAGCACTATTCGGGACGGGCCTCATCATTCTCGAGGTTTGGGGATCCCAGTCCCTGAGCTGTGGCTGAGACTTTGATCCCAAATCCCTGCTTGATCCCTCGGAGAAGGAGATGCCGAAACCTTCAAGAGAGCCTCCCCTTTTCGCTCTGCTCTCGAGCTCAGACATGAAGGGGCTGACAGATTCCAAATGGGAGGGCCAAGTGCTTTGGGGGCGATGCTGCTGGTAAGGTTGCACGACGAGGTGCACCTCGTAAGATGGCGACGTCCCCGCAAGAGGCAAGAGACTGTAAGGAGCGATGGGTACGTTTCCATCAGAGTCGAGACCGGTAGAAGGGTCGAAGGGTTGGGCGGGTGAGGAGGCTGAAGTGGACCCAAGACGACTTTGAGGGAGGTGCTGAGGGTGTTTCACTGGGATAAGGGCTCGAGGTCTCCATGCGATTGCCCGCCTGGACGCCCTTGAGAGGGAATGAACGTTGCGGGTGGATGAAGCCGTGAGTCTGAGGAGCTTTCCAGGCGCGACAGAGGCAGCAGCTGAAGCTCTGACCGTCGAGCTGATGGAAGGCAGACAATTCATCCTTTCTATTTCAAAAGGGAGTGAGCGAGTTGGTTGATCAAAATGGGGAGAGCGAGCAATCGAAGGGGTCGGAGTCCCTCGGTCCTAGTGAGCGATGTCGACGGGTTAGCGGCGGGATGGCGAGGTAGGGAGAGGGAGAAGGGGTGTGAAGGAAGGTTTAGAGCGTTTGGCTACAGGTTGGCCAAAGGTTGGCTCCGCTTTCCCGTTTCCTTTAAGTCAGTCAAGACGGTAGGGAGGTCGTGAACTCTGAGGAATTGGGGATGAGGGAAGGTAGGGAAAGCGTGACAAGAATGACGGAAAGGAGGGCCCTTGAATGTTGGTAGCGGGGTGGAACTGAATCGAGCCTTCACCCATTCGAGACGGTTTAAAGACCAACTAGCTGACCCCTCGAATCCAGAGGGGAGGGAGGGAGAAAAGGGAGAGCGGCACGCTCGAGTTTAGAAAAAGTGGCCAAGTGGCGAATTTGCCGCTCTCCCAAATTTCAAGCTTCCCCCAGTGCCAATTTCTAATTCCCAACAATCTCACGTAATCAGATTCTTCTTGTTCGCGATTCGCGCTGTGCATTTCACCAGGTCATGGAGAGAAAGAAATGATCCTCATTCGTATCAGAGCCAACCGACCGCCGCCGTGACACACGAAACACGGGCAAGGAGAGCATGTGATGGGTCGAATGAGAAAAGGCAAGATGTTGATTATTCATACAATTCTCCTGTTCGGTCGATGATGCTCATCATCAAGAGTTACGGATGGAGCCGTACATATCGGAACGCCTGGGCTCGGCTTGGTTTTTCTTCTTTCGTCGAACTTCCAGGTCCTGACAACGAAAGATGTCGTTCCACTGCCCTTAACCGTACATCCCAAGACTTTGAAGAAAGATGTCCATAAGCTTTTTGGTGTCCCGATCAGTTTCTCATCGTTCCTCCTCCTCCTCCTCCTCCTCCTCTTTCTCCTCCATACTTTCCCCTTTCCCGTTCTTCTCGGAGGAATCGCGCCCGCCCTTACTCTCCGGCTTTATGGTGTAACCCATCTTCAACCTCTCTTCCAACCTCCGGATCTCTTCTAGGCTCTCGCTCTTCTCAATCGCTTCCTCGATCGCCTTCCTTTCCTCGGCCGTCATCAACCTACCAGCCGCCCCATTTGTAGGTCTGCCAGGCTCAAACGTCTTGTCCCTTGCAACCCCTTCCGCTCGTTCCTCGATCGCCTCTCCCTTGAGACCTGCTGTCCGCTTTGAAAGGGTCACGGCCAAAACGGATGGTCTTCCGTCCGAAGTCTCGAAGAGTTGCTTTGCGAGCGCTCGTTCCTGCATGGGATTTGAATGGGTCGGGGCGGGGTCGTAAGTGAATTGGCCGATGCCTTGGTCAGAGTTGGGACAATGACCGACAGAGGCTTCCTTGCATTCGTCGCATTCGACCAAGGCATCGGATGGAGAAATAGAACAAGAAAAATCTGCGCCGACCATTGAAAGAAACGCTCGTTTGAGAGGGTGACAGACACAAAACTAGTACTACTCACTTGATCCCTCACCCTCCTAAAATCGACGACCCTGACCTTTGGAATCTTCCAGATGACGAATTCCCTGTAATGCTTCTCTCTGCTGATAGGGTTTCCCATAAAGCTAACATATTCCAACTTTCTCAACTTGGACAGGTGGGAGATCTCTCCCAGATCCGAAATCGAATTGTTCGTCAAGACCAGAGTGTTAAGGCTCGGTAACGAGTTGTGAAGCTTTGGGTCGATCCTTGTCACCAGGTTGTTTGCCAGGTTTATATGCCTCAACTGGTGAAGCTTTGGAAAGTTTCCCAAGTACCGGATATCATTGTCTGTGAAGTCAATCATATCATTTTGATCCTGGTAGAAACGTACAAGTGGGTTGATGATAAGGTTCAGTGAAACAGTAGACGGCACCATCGAACCAAGGCGGAGCGGGTCGGTCACTCACTCTTGTGACTCCTAAATTTTCGATGACTGGTATCTTCAAACCTGCAGAGCGAACCAGAATTTCGCAGTTGGTGAGCCGGGGTACGAGATTCAGTGGGCGAGAGCCGGGAGCGAAACTTACCTCTCAGGTCAAGCTAAACCGAAAATTCATGGATTTTATTTTATTTTTTTTGAACGGAAGAGTGACCCTTGTCAGAGATTATTCAAAGAGAGCTAGGGATCACATCACTTTCCAAGCTGACCAGATCACTGATCTGAGTGCGAGGCTAGTCTCGACAGAGTCACGACTCACCTCTCTATCCTTCAAGGAGTTGATCTCCGATGAGCTCCGTGCAATGAGCTCTGGTGTGAGCTTCATCCTGATTCTACAGTCCTTGTCTGACTGGCCTCTTCTGCTTCTCCCTCTTCGCTCAAAAAGTTTCCTGCTTGAAATAGGACAGAGCTAGCGTTTCTCCCTAGGATCTCCGAAATGCTGAGCGCGAGATTGATTCCCGATTCCGGACAGATACTTGGAGAAGGAACACCTGGAGGATTGGTTGAAGCGAAGGAGATGGAAATGTCTTGGAGCTCGAACAAGCATTCACGACGCGGGGAGATGTGAGGAGGAAACACGAAGGTCAGGTCGAAGTGGATGGATGGCGGAAGGAGCAAGATGTGTGTGAATGGGTTGGCTCGGTCGTATCACGTGATTGAATCGGGTCTTGTTGCCGATCTTTTCACCTAGGGTGGAGGGCGGGCAGTGCTGAAGGAGAAAGGGGACCAAAGGGTTGCATGCAGGCAGAATTCATGCTACCACAACTCACGTCGTGCATGCCAACGTCGGGTGGCAAAAATAGGCGGTGAATGATGAGCCCTTGACATGGAAGGGATGGCAAGATAAGTAGGACACAAGAAATGGGTTTCGTCCTACGTTTCTTACCTCGAACACCTCCCTTCCGAGCATCTCCGCCATCAGTCACAGGGTTCGTTCCCTCTTCACCACCCAACCCAACCTTCGACTGGTTGCATCTTTGGCCAAAGATGTTAACCCACGCCCGAGCTCAGGCTCTGCTCTTGCGGAGTCTGTTCAAGGGTGCAGGTCAACCAAAAGGTCCACCGCCACTACCACCACTACCATCAACTTCACAGAAACTGGATGCGAAAATCATCAGCCACTTCTCGACCTCTGCTGCCGCAGCGAACAGGAAGGTGATCCAGCAGACTTGCTCTCGAACCAAACCCGGACACAAGAGGCTATCGTCCAACTACCCCTTAGCGAGAGGGTTCAGGGCTCTTTTACGTCATGTTGAACCCGTCTTTAGGGGTGCTTTGAGACCCTTTCACGGGACGCCTCCCCCTCAACCTCTCCCTTTCAGGCAGGGTTTCGTCGGCTACCCAGTGAGGCAGCCTGTCCAGCCATCCTTTAGAGGCTCAGCCAGACCAAAGCTCTCGACAGCTCACGGAGCAGGCCTACAACTTGCCAGGAACTTTAGTCAGTACGGAGGTAGGGCAACCGACACCTTGATCGCAAACGCCCCCTTGGCTTTTAGATTGGTAGGAAGTGAGCTCGAAGAGAAGAAAAAGTACCTCGCGGTCAAACCTGCTTCGTCGCCAAGACGACTCAACCTTTCCAAGAGAGCTCGAGATGAACAAGCCGTCGCGATCGGGAAGAAATTCGCTCGCCTTCAGGCGGACAAGGACGTCAAGAATCAGCATGGAAAGGTCTCCAAGATCGAATCTCTGTTTCGGTCCCAGTCTCAATCTCAATCCGACAAGGCGAGCAAGGGGGCTTTCGGGCAAGATAGCGCGAATTGCGTCGTCGTCCTATCGGACGATGAACGAACCGAGGACAATGTCTCTTTGGGATCTTCCGTTATCACTCCCATTGAGATGGATGATTTCTACATCTACTTCCAACCTTCCGAACGAGAACCTAACGTCATCCACAGGTTGGTCACCATGTTTGCGATCCCCGTCGATGGGGATCTGAGCCTCTTGATTTTCAACAAAGTCTCAGAGCCGCCCGACGACGACGGCGGTCTTGATGAGACCGAACCGCTGGTCTTCACTCGCAAAGTGGAAAGGCAGCTCGACAAGATCGAACAAATCTGCCGGTCCATCGAGGCTTTCCTCAGAGCCTTGAGAGCCAGTCAACTTTTCGACGAAGAGATCCACGATCCAGATTTCGAAAAGGTCGTCTTCGTCTTCAACGACCGGACCGCCGAGGAGGTCAAAAGCTTACTGACGGACCGTTTCGGGAAACGTTGGGAGTGGATCATCCATTTTGACGAGCTCATGAAGACGTTGGAGAACGCAGATCAAGAGACGGTCTCGAGGTACCTCTGCAATCTGGGCCTTTCCTCGGGATATTCCAGGTACCGATCCAGAAGGTCAAGCTTCTCCCTTGCAGCGCCTTCGGGGATCTCGACCCCGTCATCCGTCCGATCGTGGCTCGAGTCGCCGCCTTCGAGCGAATACGATTTCCATTCCGCACACGAGGATCATGACGGATTCGAAGAGTCGGCCTAAAGGATTGTGAACACATGAGAAAACCATCCAGCGAAACGAATGGCTTCCCCACTTCCACATCTTCCTCGCTTGCCTATTTTTTTTTATCCGGATCAAATTCACTTCCCGTGTCATGATTACCTTCCATTCCACCACGATCACCAGATGGAACCCTTCCTCTCATTACGATATCCAGTTCGAGTTTGTCAAACCTTTCCCTTGTCTCCCTACTTTGCCTGAATTCAACCCCCGATGAAATACCCACGTTCGAGCCAAGCTTGGGACCCGATGAACTCCTTTCTTCGCTTTGAAGATTCGGGCGAGGACTGCGCATGGTAAAAAAAGGATGCGTCCGATCCCCTTCATCCGTTTCCCTCCTTTTTCATTTCGCATCAACAACAATTGGGGAAAGGGCGAAAAATGATAGAGGTGACAGCGTCACGACTTCCGAATCGGTCCAGCCCACGAACCTCAAATCGTTTAATTATTTCTGAAAGGCCGTTGGCCATGGTACTCTTATGGTAGAACTAAGACGGTGAGCCACTCATGATCGGAAGCTCGTCCGTCGCCACTCGTCAACAGCTCACCGCCACCACGATCTCTCAAGGCTCTGTGACTACCGCCTCCTCCTACTCCCACTCCACCCATCCTGCTCGAATCAGCAGGGGACGCCAAGCTCAGAGACAGTAGGGACTCCTCATCGAGGACCTTCAAAGGTCTACTTCCTGGCCTTTCCAATTGTTGGGCTTCGGCTGCTTGCTTGGTGTGGAGGTCGGAAATCAAGGCCCCTTCGAGATGATGAGTGACGACGCCCCTTTTAACCGTAGGGATTTGGTGATGACCCGCCTCCTGACCACTGCCAGCGACAGCACCACCTCGGGACCATTCTTGTGAGCGATCATCCCATGCTTTGATCCTCGGCAGGCTGACCTCCCCCGTCACTGTCGGTACCAATCTCAGATGGATCCTCCTCTCTTGGTCAGGTAGAAGGTGAGGCAGGGATATCTTTCTGGGGCCTGAGAAGGTGAAGTTTTCGTTGGTCTCGATCGAGATTGTGACCCGAGCAGTCCTCGCGATAGAGCCGGAGTAGATGGATGGTCGATCATCCGCGTTTCGCTCGTATCGGAACCCCTGCTCCTCTTCTCTCGCCCAAGATTCCCCTTCACTCTCCTCCACATCGTTCCCCTCCGGGCTATCGTGGCTAGAGTAGGTCAAGGATGGGTTGACGACTTTTAAATACAGCGAGAAAGCTTGGTCCAGCTTCACGATCTTGGGTTTGCAGACTACCACGAGAGGTGAAGACTTCGCCGGCCTCTCAAACATGGGCAGGTTCAGGCAGGCCAGGTTGGAGCTTGGGCTGATCTGACCTTCTTTGCCTCCACTCAGCCTCTTCCACGAGATTTCGATCCTGCCCAGGCATGGTTTGACCCCTCGTGAATCCCCGTAGCTGAACCCGTTTCTGCTCTTGCTTTCAAAAACGTCCAACATGTAGTCCAACGAGAAGCGATCGTTGGTCATCCAGATGCCTTGAACCATTTTCGAATCCTCTAGGTCGCAAAACTTGGAAGGCCTCATTCCAGTCCTGTTACGCGGGTCTAAAACGAGTCGGACGGATTCGACCTCCACGTTCTCTTCCCCAAGCATTTCCAGTTCCGCGCAAAGGCTGAGCGTATAGGCAGGCCCACGCCTGTGAGTGCTTGTCCTCTCACTATTAGAAGAGAGCCATTTTCCCGCACCCCCATCCTCAACTTGATCGCCTTCTTCAGACATACTATCATCGTCCTCGTCCTCGTCCTCGTCCTCGTCGTCTAGGTCCAGCAACCTTTCTCCACGTCTGTGGAAATCACCAACATCTTCAGAATTTGGCAGGCTCCAGGCATAAGATGCCTCGACCCCGAAAGGTTGCTTCACGGGCAAGACCAAAGATATCGCCTTCTCACTGGATTGCGGAGAATCATTGTCGGCAGCCACTGAAGCGAGCGATTGATCCCCGACAGCATCTTGAACACCGATGGGCGATGTCAAAGGATACGATGATGAGTTTCCCCCGGACTCGTCGATGAGGCCTGGAGGTATGCTTCGCAAGAAGAAATCGATCACCCTGTTACCGGGTTGGCGAGCAGATTTTATCAAGATAGTGACGCTGATTTCAGCCTCTGGTTCGATCCTCCCGATGGGGATACCTCTGAGATGCGGCGATGGATTCATTTCTTCGTGGAGGAGTACATCATCTGAAAGATAATTTCGGGAGGCCAGGTCGGGAGGAAAAATGGACGTGGTTAGGAAATTGTGAAGGCTTGGTCAACCTACGGAATGAGGGAGAATAAAGCATGAACTTACCGCCGCCCTCGTACGCAGGTTGAAGGAAAGCATCAAGGTAACACTGCAAAGCTTCCTGATCCTCGTTCTTGCAATGGATTCTGATAGGGAAATACTCTTCCAGGTAGGCGGAAGCTTGATGCTCGAGCCTGACGTTGATCTTGTAATTCCTCCTCTTCACCGTCAAGACATTGGCCTGCTCTCTTGGAGGCAGCATGATGTACCTGAGCCCAGGTGAGACCTCAATTAGCCATCTGGGCTCGCTTGCAACCGACCTTACGACAGAATCCGCCTGCAGGTCAAAGTTAAGCTCAACAGGAACCTTTCCGAGTATCTTGAGGGTGACGCTTTGAATCTGTGAGTCGATACAGGAAAAGATTCGTCGATCAGATACCCTGTGCACATAATTTCCACACTCACGAACCTGTGCCAAACTCACCCTGAAAGTACCCGCTTCCCTCATATTGAGTGAACCTTGAACTGCTTTGACGGAGCCCTCAGACCAGTTTAGGCAAGTTGCGACATCCTTGGGATCCTCATCCGCAGAGACATTCCCAAGGTCGATGATCTCGGACGCACCATCGCCGTCCTTCTGCTCTCCCTTGACGATGATGGGTCGCTCCCAGCCTTCGAACTGAATCTCAAGCATATTGAATCTTATTGAGGCGATGCGACTCCCCTTGGGAGCCGTAAGCCTAACTTGGAACCCGGTAATCGATCCAATCTCGACCTGAGGTGCGATAAACACGCTTTCGATGCTGAGGATACCGTCATGAGGTTTGAAATCAATCCTGATTGGGTCTTTCTCAGCGGGGAGCTCCATCTGAGTCAAGACCCTTTGAAGCTCCTTTTCCGAATTCGCTCTCTGCTCCAAAGGCAGGGGCAAGCTTGTCGGGAGCGTCTCGAAGAGAATTCTCGCCAAGCTCTCAACATCAGCTACCACAATGGCGCATTCAGCGGCCAAAGATAAGAGACCAGCCAAGAGCAAGTCGCACCCGTCCCTCCGGTAGCTTTTGGTGATACGCTCCAAAAATCTCAGCGACATCTCATGTTGACTCGCTTCCATGTATGCCATGGCGATCTTGGAGGCCACCATCAATGAGAGTCTCGTCAACTTAGACCTCTTGAAGCTATCGTAGGATCTTGTGAGCTGCTCGGTGATCTGGCCTGTGTGATCCACCTTCTGCTCATGCATCAAAGCCGGAGAATCAGCTGAAGAGCCTGGCTTGGTCGCCTCCTCGACTTCCACCATTCTCCTGAATCTTTCCCGCCTCTCCATGGTACAAAGTGCTGCCAAGTAGTAGAATGGGCCTGCTCCTTGGACAATGGAGGCAGGCGAGGTGCCTGAAGCCAGGGCGGCTGCATTTGGCTGCACGAGGCCAGAAAGTGAAGGTTGGCCATTCAAGCCCGGTACCGCATCTGGGTGAAGGATTCTCGAAGGAATTGGAGGTGCATGTAGGGGCAGCTGAAAGGGGGGTAAGGGAGAGGATGCCACGCCTCTCGTCGCCGAATCGATAAGGTCGGCGAACATCCTGTATTGCTTGCAGAGCCAGCTCCAGAATTCGAAGGTCATAGTCCCGATACCCCAGCCTGTACTCAATTCGGTGAAGCGATGGAGATGACGCTGGAGCTGCCTCATAGCGGCTTGTCCGTCGTCATTATAGAGATGGAGCTTCGCAATCTTTATATTCAGAGTATCAGCAAGGACCTTGGCCTCGGCCCATCTTTTGGTTCTAGGTGGAAGCATCATGGTCGAGCCTAGGCATGTCCCAGAAAGCATATTGTAGGCTTCGATGTAGCGAGACAGGGCCTCCTCATTATCACCCTGGAGCTCGGCAAAAGTGGCGAGCTTGTACTCAGCCCTGACTATCCAACCTTCCCTAGACAGCGGCACAAGCTCTCCCGCCCGTCCCATGACGGGCAAGGCTGCAGTCAAGATGGGTTGGATCACCGAGGGAGGCGGGGGATACCTCGCCCTCTTCCTCTTGACTCTCCTTGCATGCTCTCTGTAGTAATCCAGAGCGGAATCGTATAGGGCACCCTGCAGACTCGTCACGAATTCGCTCAGCTCGCTCTTTGAGACTGGGGTGAGGACGAATAGGCTGGCCTTAGAGTCCAGTCCGGAGGATCTCCGGACATAGCTCAATCTAGCCTCCAGCTGAGGATTTTCAAGCATGGTACGAGAGGTCAAGAGCACCACTGTCAGCTTTATTCCTCTCTCGGTCAAGCTTCTTTTCCTCTCCGCTATGATTCTGATGAGCTCCTCGTCCTTCCTTCTCAACGATTCGCCGCTGTCGCCGACCTCTCCATCTTGACCGGGTGCGGGACGAGGTCTTGCTACCTCTGCCAGGCAGTGAAATGCGACATAGACTGATGGAACGAGCTCGCGATGCTTCCTGGTCCAGATGGGAGCGATGAGCCCATCGGGGAAGAGGGGGCTCGCCGGATGGAGGGGCGAAAGAGGAGATCGAGGAGGGAGAGAGGATAGGGCAGAGGCCGAGGCGTCTTGCAAGGCCGACGAGGCGAACGCTCGAGAGTTGGGTCTGGTTTTTTGAGGAGGCAATCGAACATTGTGATCTACCAGAACGCTGTGGAAGACGGCAGCTCTTCCCCTTGAAGGATCCCAGAGAGTGCTTCTACCTCTCGAGTTGAATATTTCGGTCAAATCCTTGCAGAGCGTTGGGAATGCCAGGTAAGGCGCAGTTGATTCAGAGGAAGCTTCCGCTACTGCTGTCTCTGTCTCTGCTGCCTTTGCGCTTTCTCTTTTCAGTCCTGCATGATTCGTCTCTGATGAAGATGATGATGTTGGTGATGGTGTTACTAGTTGCTGTTGCTGTTGCTGCTGTTGTGATGGTGTCGTAGATGAAGATGAAGGGGGTGTCAGACCGGACACGAGCATACAGGCAAAGTGGTGGTTAACCAGCTCTGGAGGATATGAGTTCATTTTGAGAAACGATTGGCCTGGCCAGAGATACGAAAGGACGGGGACAGACGAGGGAGAGACACTGCGTGTGGATGCGTCTGCAAGGGTATAATCAAGCGATGGTGGTGAGCATGAAGAAAGGGGAGAAGAGGTCGTGGGGAAGGGGGGGGAGAGAGGCGGATATGCGTAGAGAAAGGAGAAGTTTCGCTCGAAACAGGAGCAGATGAGGACGAAAGATGATGAGGATCGAGGATGAGTTGTGATTGAGGTTCAAGGTTGAGGAACTTGTTTGACACCTTCACGATTCGTTCTTCCCGTGCGCGTCCCTCAAACATGCCACTGCGCACGTCCCAACTCTTTTTCAGAAAGCATCGGTCAACGATTAGCTATCATCATTTATGATTGTTCATCGGCCAAGCGAATGGGCGAACCAGAGCGGGAGCAGCCATTCGCAGAGGTAGAAGGGTCAAAGAAGATTTAAAGACGACAGCGATCCACTCCATAATGTTGGTCTGATGCTCACATTACCAATGAAGTCGATGGAGAGGAAGGGTCTGACATTGTGGCTCTGCTGGGAGGTACAGATAGCGATCGACTAAACGTACAACGGCCCAGATAGAGGGCAAATCAAATGAATCCGAACCAGAGGGAAAGGGAGCGCCGACCCATCTTGTTCAGCTTGTCCGCGCGACCTGACGAACGGGAGGGAGATGGGTTAGGAGTTAAAAGAAAATGGTAATAAATGAAAATGAATGAAAAGAATGAGCGAGAGAGAGAGTGTACGAATCAACGAGCGTATGGATTGAAGCGCACAGAGGCGCAAAAAGATCCTCCAGGAGCGGAGGTTGATGGTGGTGATAATGTTACAGTGAATTGATAATACAGGTGGAAATGATGAGATCATGAGCATGATCCCCTCTGACTCGAACGACAGAAGAAAGCGAGGGTAGAGGAAGGCAGCGGGTCCATCCTCCCAACTCTCCCCAAGAGAAGTCTCAGTCAGGCAACTTTTGACTAAGAGCATCCAGTGGGAGAAGTGTTTCCTCTCGCGTTCGCCCTTATCTTTATCGATGCCGATGAATCGTTACTCAGCCTTTCTTGATGTCCCAAACGGCGAAGCCCTGGAAAATCCGTGGGAATGAGGAAGCAGAAAGGAGACGAGATCCGGTGACGTTTCGAAGAAAAAAGCCCATATCTCAAGGATTTTACTTGTTTTTGTCGGCTTAACGAAAAAAAAAAAAAGGTTGTTCCAGAGAATAACCCAGAGGCGAGAGTAGGGGAGAGACGCTCTGGATGCGAGGATGTCGTTCAGTCCAGCAGCTTCGCATCCACGTCCTTCCAATCCCGGGGGGAGGATCTGCCAGAAGATAGAGCGTAACCGTAGTGAGCGATCCTGTCCTTCAAAAGACCCCTATAGAATTTCTGCACCATCAAGAAGCACTGGATCCTGAGAGCTGTGTAGGCTAAGCCGATGATCATGAGGATGGGGACCAAGGTGGTGGCGAAGCTCTCCTCGCAATTTTCGGCTCCAAACACTCCGTCTACGAATAGGTCCCACCAGCTCGCACCGGCGACGAGCTGTGAGTCGGAACCTTCGGTGACCCTCGGTCCTCCGTCGTGAGCTGCCCTAATTTGAACAGAAGGAGATCCGGCTTCGAGTGATGGGGAGAAGAAGGCCTGGAACTCTCCGGATCCGAACTCTTCGCAAATGTGGGAGCGGACCGACGGGTAGGTGCAGAGTAATGCCAGAGAAAAGAGGGAGAGTGTTGAGAGAAAAAAGTCGAGGAAGGAATGGATGACAAAGAGTCTGGATAGCAGGAGGTGGGACTGGAAGAACGAAGTTTGAAGAATGAGGAGTACAAAGTAGAAGCACGAGCAAAGAGCGTGAGAGTGATTAGCGGCTCAGGCGGACATTGAGGTTCGACAAAGGAAAGATGAACGCTGTGAGGTAATTGAGAGAAATTTGCCTACCTTAAGAACTCCCAAGACACCAGCACAGCAACAGACAATGCTGAGGGCGATGTAAATCCTCATGGCTGTCGCGACTAGCCTCATGGCGTCCCAGCTGAACCTCTCCTCATCCTCAGCACCATCGTCAAAGTAGCCGGCGGCCGTAGCGTGAGGGAGGACGTTGAAGAATTGCCAGGAGCTGGACGAAATCGCCTTGTTGCCACTATCCAGGTGGTTGCTGTTGCTGGTGGCGCCATCCCTGTCTCCCGAGACCTTGGGTTTGGTGCTGGTGAGCGAAGACGAGGCCACAGTACCACCACTGCTGGAGGCCGGGCTTGGCTCATCTTCGGCAGCACTGGGAAGAGAGGCGAAACCTTGGGATTTCAGATATGCTTTCGCCTCGGCGAGCCAGGCGGGTAGGTTGCTGTTGCCGCTGGCGCCATTGACCTTGTCGGGGGTGTATGCCTCCTGGCCGTGTGGGCTCGATCCGGACAAGCCGGCGAGGTGATACCTCGAGGGTTGAGTCGGGTAATTATAGTTGGTATCGACCAGGTCAGCGAATCTGGCTGCAGAGGGCGGAGGGCGGAAGGCGGGGTCCAACCTCTCGGGGACGTCTGGGAAAGTCTGGCTGAGGGTGGTGAGCCAGGAGTAGGCGTTGAGGTGTGCAACGATACCGACGATAGCCAAGAGCAACGTGGCTGTCCTTGGCGAGATCATGACGAAACAGGTGCGAGAAGGCGGACCCATCGGACCTCTGGTGAGAGTATGGTTCGGTCAGAGCTCGATCCTGTCAGTGATTGATCAGAAAGATGGAGAAGACGAGAAAACTTCAAGGATCGGATGGTCGGGCTAGGGGTGAAGGGCAGTAGGGCTTGAAAGGGAAAGAAGGCGAGATGGGCTCGGATGGCAGGAGATTGTGCTTGTTCCAGAGGAACGGGTGACAGGTTGGTGGTTGGGTATGTGGTAAAGACGTGAATGTGCTCTGCGGGTGGGTGGGAGGTTGGAGAAAGAGAGGCAGAGGTGGGGAGGGTGGGGAGTGAGAGAGGGGCAGGCGAAGAGACGGGTATCGAGAAGAGGGAATGAACGTACGAGGTTGAAAGAGTAGTGAGTGTTTTCCGATTACCATGGAGGCAGCATATGTGGCATGTTGATTTTATCTGCTTTTTTTTGCCTTCCTGCTTGGCCCCTTTCTCCATGAAGCTGCCTGACCCTCTCACACCCACACTCACAACCGTGGACGATCGTAAGGTCTGGTCAGATGCGGGCGGGAAGGCCCTAGAAAGTGGAAAGCACTGAAGGAAGTCGCTGTGACGAGTTGACCGGATCGGATCAGGCACGGTGAATTCAGTGGTGAATCGTAGACCATGCTGTTGCCAAGATGGGGGCTTGAGCAAGCCCGACATATTTTCGACAATCGTCAACCTCTCTTCCCTTTCCGGAGAACGAAGTTACTAGCGTTATAACCACGTACGCTTTCGACTATTCACGAGTCACAACGTTGGTTTACCAGCAATGAGAGCATGTTAGGTGAGCAGAGTACTCTAGTAACTGGAGCTGTGAGTAGTGTGAGTGTTTTAGTCATGAGCGTTCTTAATACTGACTTCACTCACAACTGTATGTATCGGAACAGTACAGATACAGTACCTACAACACATTCTTAGTCGATCATGCGCAGGTGTTCACCTCATGATCTTCCTCACACTCGATCGATACAACTGACAACCCTTGGCCTTGGAGAAAAGGAGAGGGTGGAGGATGATTCGAAAGCAGAGTGTAAGTGCTCTGGCCCTAGAAATCCACCGCTAGCACAGAAAGGGTGGGGCAGGAAACAAGTAAGATGACAGCGGACATGGAGAAGGTGATAAGGGGTTGGTGTCCGAGTTGGGCGCACATATACACATGTTTAATCACATGTTAAGCCCTTTTTTAAGAGAGAGAGTGAGAAGCGGTGGATGGGTCGTCCCGTCTGAATCATAGGTGATTGGATGTTTTTGAGTTGAACCTCCTGCAACTTGGAATCCTTCGGATCCATCAAGCCGAGGCTTGAGCGTCTCTTTCTACCCACCTTGAATAGCCTCGGGTTCAAGCTCGCACCCTTTCAATCACTACACACTTGGGTGAACTTGAAGATACTACTGTCTCTCAAGCTTGCACTACGGTAGTCAGACAACAATCCCTCGGTGGGAAACCCAGGAACCTCACTTGGATCGAATTATGGTCGTGATATTCGAACACTCTCACTTTGTATTCGTCACCGTGATCCACCTGAAGACAACTTTTGAAAAGGACTCTCGGTGAGCAATCGTAAGTGTTAATCACCAACTGCACCTGTGATTTTTATCCCTACTGCACATATCCAGCCAAGAATGGTTTGTGAGGGCTTGCAACATTCTCGGAGATAAGGCCAACCGCGAGCGAAAGGTAGGAGGGAACGGACCCTTTCCGTAGAGGATCTGCCAAAGCGCAATCGTAAGGAACGGAAGAAAAAGGGCAAGTGGGAAGCCAAAGGGGGGAAGGGAGCAAAAGGGGGGTTTTGGATAGAAAATTACTGTCGAACTCGGATCGCATCAAGTATTGCGACCTCGATCCCCCGCGAGCCAGGTAAGTGAGGAAAGGGTGGGAACGTAGGCGAGCACGACCGGGCCGAAGGCAAAACTCACAAGCAAGTTGTGAGATGTAAAGGTCTGTACTAACTTCATGACTGTTCTGGATTCAAAGGTAGGCCCAGATTTGCTTGATGGAGTACACCACGTCCATCCTCTCTCCTCCGGTCTTCATGAGCTTAACCTACATCCCTTGATTCATTTCCTTTTTCCTTCTTTGGCATTTTATTGTTACGTGAGGAACATGCCCTCATATCTGATCAAGAAGTTGGTCAAACTGGTAGAGGCTCGACTTGTTAGGGAAGCGGGATGGTTGAGAAAAAGAAGGAAAGAGAGGTAATTCGGGGTTTGGAGGGCTTTCCCACCCGGAAGGAGTCTCAGTGGCTGTGAAGATGACAAGATGACCACAGCCAAGGAGAACCAGGAAGGCTCAGATCCGAGCGATAGGAAGGCTTTTCACCCAGAGGGCATGGTCGACATGGTCGAGACCAGGCAGAAGCGAAACGATGGCAGAAATCACCAATTTAGGCAAGTATGAAGATGCATACATGACGGATCTTAGGTTGTCGAGCGGAGAGCTCATGCTCTGTGAGGTTGTAGCGGTAGATGCCAATGAAGTCAAGATGGTTTGCGAAAGAGAAAAATGTACATATGTGCATCACAGACAAGGCTACAAACCAGGATCGTGAAGAAAAAAAAAATAACAAAAAAAAATGATGTTATCAGCAGTCTGGTTGGCCTTTTGGGACTTGTAGAATGTTTTGTGGGTGTCCTTCCCGTTGCCTTTTTCATTCTTTCTCTTCACCCGCACCCTTCATTTCTACTGGCTGCGCTTCCTCACCATGTTACCATCGCCACTCCCAAACCTTTGAAAGGTAGTGGAAACGTTCGGAAAATTTAAGATTCCGACCCCATCCCTTTTCCGATGCCAGGTCTGACTGGCATTTCAACGGTCCGGATAGGGTCTGCAGGTTCGTCCGGTTAGAGAATGGCAAGTGGCCCATCCCCAGATTTGGACTTCTTCTAGTTTCCGAAGATTGATGCAGAACCGCTGGGAAGGAACGATTGGCAACCTCAGATCGGTGCTCAGATGAGCTGGCTGCAGACCGCCTTTCAAGGAAAGAGATCCCCAGCCCTTGTAGAAGCCTGACCTCTATGATTCAAGTCCCGGGGAGCATCCACGCCCACGCCCAGCTTGGTTCGAGTCTCCTCTAACTCGTAAGCGTGACGATCGAAGGTGTTGTCCCACAGTGGGCACTTCGAGCCATCGCTCCTTTCACCCATCCTTTCATGTACGTTTGAAAAGTGGCTGTAACCGATCTTGTGCGGCACACTCTGCCTGCAAACGTAACACATGCTCTGGTTACACCGAGGGCAAGCCATCTTGTTGCAACCATCCGATTTTATGATCGGAGTCTGGCACCCTGGTTTGGGGCACCTCCTCATGAGCGTTTCAGAAAGTACCTCTTCCACTCGGTGTTGAGCCCTGGTCCGTATCTCCTCATCCTCTGCCTCCTCGCAGCTCTGGGGAAGGTGGTCATCTCTCTTGCACGCCCGGCAACTGACCTTTCCGCATCTAGCATTCTCGCATCGAAAAAGCTTCTCTGCTAGGTTGTCGATCACACAAGCGTATGAGCAAGAGGGACAACCCTCGAGGCCTTCGATGCCCGCTCGCTCAACATCGATGTCCTGGCGTAATCTTTGTAGCAGCTTGTACGTCTTGGAAGGAAGAAATCTCTGGATCTCGAAATCAGAGAAAAGGGCCAAGCAGCCATCGCCATCCATGCATCGAAGGTTGACCTTCCTCATGCCAATTTGTTCTTCGGCCGCCCTCTTGGCGCAAGATTTGCAGAAGAGGTGGCCCTCAGGACACTGAACCATTTGCCCAAAGGGTGCGGCATCATCAAAGCAGCACCCACATTCGATCCCTGAAGAATCCGTTGACTCCAGGTTCATCAGAATCTTATCCACAGCGATGCCACCTGCATACAGTCGAGCATTTGCAGCACCGAACAGAAAGTTGGAGAGGAAGGTTGGAGATCACGAGAACATGGAGGGTGAATATGATCGTGATGTATGAAAGACTGATAGATAGCTAGCAGCACTCGCCTTCCTTGCCGTGAACCCAGAGGGCTTCCGACTTAAGGTCCTTCGGGAGATCGGCTAAGCCTGTAACCCATTCCACAAAGCTCGTACCTTTCGGGTTGTCGTCCGCGGATTGAGAATGGCTCTTCCCTGACTCCTTTGGCTTGAATGCGTGGGGCTTACATTTGCCTTTCACAGTCGACCCGCTGGGAACGCGATCTGGAAAAAGATCCATCTTCAGAATCTCCAGTCTTGTGCAAGCGTACGACAGCTTGTTGCTGGCGAGAAGGTCTTTGAGGTACTTGAGTGGAAAATGAGGAAACTCAGCCTGCAGCAGCTTGACAGAAGCCCACTGATGGACCATCTTTCCCTTTCGGCTTACAAATGTCAATGGCTTTTCGTAGTAGTTGGAGCCTCGCGGCTCGCATTCGTCTTCACTCGACTCGGAGGAAGGGTCTTGGGTCATCGCCTTCCTCTTCTTACCCTTAAGGTAACCATCAGTTCCATCCAAAAGAATCTGGCAGGTAGTTGCCAGTAACTTCTGGGAAGTCTGACCGGGTCGGAACGATTCCTCAAGCTTACTCTTGCCGTACCCTTCATCCATGTCGGGAAAGATGCCAAGGAGCACTTGCAGGCATTCATCAAGGGTTTTACCTGAAGGGAAACCATCAAGCACGTGTTTGTCGCAATCACGCTCCACCTGGTCGTTTCCAGTACCGATCATGACGATGACTCCATTTTCTTCGTTGTCGCCGCCGGCGCCAGCTGCGGAAAGCATGCTTTTGCCTCGACGCCGGCAGGTATCCTGAGCCCTGGCTTTTCCAGCTTTCTTCTCCTTAATGGCATTTAAGTGCAAATCAAGCTCCTCTTGAGAAAAATCGACAGCTTCCATTGATGTCCTTGCTTTATCGTCACTGTGCTTTTGTTGACGACACAAGCCAGCATCTGGGTCTTTAGCGCGGCCTTTGCCTTTGATTCTCGAGTTTTTCAACTCGGCAAGATTTTGAGGTAGTTCTCGATCCGAATCTGATTCCGAACAAAGATTGACAATAATGTTTGAACCTGTTGGTGGAGACGTAGCGGTTTTCTTCTTTTTGGACGAGGTCGTTGTTTTTCCATGATTTTCATCGGCTGCTGCTTTGAGTACCCTGGCCGAACTCGTCAACGCCTCGTGGACGATTCTGCTTGGCCCTGGCTCTCTGATGAGGGGTGGGACTGCCTGAGCTGCCTGTCGACCTTTGAGATCGGCTGAAGAGGAGTTCTTGAGGGGAATCGGGGCCATTGCTGGCTTCGTTGAAGCACCCGACCTGTAGAAGGTGGAATACCTGGCGAAAACCTTTTGAAGACTGCGAGCGAGCTATGCGAACATTCGGACCTCAGCAGTTGGTAAGAGGAGAGGGGATTTTTCTTCCGTCGAGACGGCACATGGAGTCTGGTGATATGTTTCAGGCACCCACGGACAATGATCAAGTTTTGCTTTTACTTTTATTTTTTTGGTGACTGGCTGTGGTGAAGGCGACGAGGCCATGCCCTTTCACAACGTAGGCTGAAAAGTGGCCGACACCTGATGAGTTGAGAAAGGTGATGCGCGGCGCAGGAAGTCAGTGATGAGTGCACCAAAGATAGAAGTCGAGATTAGGAGCACATGTAGTCCGATCAGCCTCTCGAAATTTCCGTTTTGTAAGCTTCACCCTTATGAAGTGCCAGCTTTCATTTCCTTTCCTTCAATTTCCGAATCATATGATCTCGACGATTCTTGAAGACGGGCTTGCGGGTTGCGCTACCTGGTGCCTAGGGAACGGATGCCCTGGGCTCAAGAAGGAAGACGGGTCCCGTGGAAAAGGAAGGTGAAGCTTCAACCCAAGATGGAAAAAAGAGAGAAAAAGTTGGGAGCCCACTGGTCGCTCGTTCACTGGAGCAACCTGGTGAAGTGCGACATGAAGGAAAAGGAAAAGCTGTGACTCTAGAAGAACATGAGCTCGAGCATCTTGAGGATTGGCATTTTTGTCATTTTTGGGTGACCACATTCGGCTTGAACTGTAGCAACGCTCATCCGAGTCAGTCGTGGTGAATTGCGCGCCGATACCGAGGAAGTCGACCTTTTTTTACCGAGGCTAGATCTCGACAGCTGCCTCCCATTGCACCCATCACCCCCATCATTGGCTTTCTTCCCCGCATTCAAAGCTTCGATCTGTGCATTGCAGTCGGATGTGTTACCTCGTCAACATTCTGGCAGTCACCACACATCAAATCTACACAAATGCGGAAGGTTACAGAGTTCGCCATCACTCCGCAACTGTACCTTGCTGTGCAAACTTACACAACTTTCTTCGCCCCAGTTCTGCTCGTTTGATTGATTGATTTTTTTTTCGGAAGACTTACCTCGCTCGGAAAAGGTTGGTTGCGCAGCCGTTCTTCCTCCTTTCTCTTCGCCTGACACTCCGGTCTCCTCCACTTAAATCACCATACCTATTTTACGAAAGATCTTCATATTTTACCCTCTGTTACCTTGAAAGTTTAGCGAGCAAACTTGGCGAGAAGATCACCCATCCCTTCCCCATAAAACCAGACTACCTCCACCTTTTTCCCACCCTCCCTTCGTCCCCGTCGCTACATCCCTTCCTTCCGTTGCTGCCATCCATCCATCCCGTTCCCCTTCTCCCTTCCCTGTTGCAACGATTTTGTGCTGCCGCTATACACTCTGATCCCTGTAACACACCCTTGGAAAACCTTACCAGTCCATCTCAACGTCACATTAGCATCTTCATTCTTCATTGCGATCTAGGATCAAGGATAGCAAGTTATCGTCATCACAAGACAAATCTACACAACAAGAGATCCAACGGCGGAAATCCAGGGACAAGGTTACCTTTAGTAAATCTTCTTGTTGAAGAGGAACCATGGCACCTTCTCCAAAGGACGAGGATGATTCGGGCGTTAACATGTTCAACGTCATTCTAGAGCAGGCTGAAGATTTGGACTTCACCAATCCAGATATCCCAAAAGATCAGCAAAAGAATCCAAGCAACCTCATCATCCCAGGCCTAGAGTGAGTCGGAGATTTGCACGTTTATGCGGATGTCAAGAGATGCAAGGTCTTTCTCGAGGGTTTTGGGTGTATGGCGACGCTCATGTTCAGCTTTGCATACTTTCCTTTTCCTTGCGCTCAACCACCCCCCCCCCAAAAAAAAAAAAAAAAAAAAAGGATGTCGAAGATCTTTGCTGTCGTAAGTTAGGTTCCTGGTCATCATTCATTCTCTTCGCTCAGCAGAGACCTCTCTAGTGCATTTGATTTACTTGCCACCCTTTTTGGTATTTTGGAACAGGTGGAATTCGCACTGATGCACTCTCTCGACGAGGACGGCATCTTGAGCGGCTTGAACATGATGAACAGAGAGCAAGCCGTGAAGGCGATTGTAAGTGTCATTTTCCTTATGTGTCGGGATGGTGTTCGAGAGTGAAGGCCACAAAAGTAGAGGCCTAGCTCGCCGAATCTCTGACGATCCTCTGATAGCCTAGTCTTCGCCCTGATGTTCAAATCATTCCACTCACTCACCTTACTCCCCTCCGCATCCTCTCCATGATTGCTCCTGCTAACAGAATGGTACTTTTCAATTCAACGTCCGACCGGCCAAGGATTCCGGCTTGACCGAGAAGGAGGTCCAATACTTCGTTGACATGAGGAAGAAGGGGGAAATCGTTGCCGGTCCTGGACCTAGCAAACCGAAGCCTGACGTGATCCTAACCATCAACGACAGGGACATGGTCAACCTTGCCATGGGAAAGATGAACCCCCAGATGGCCTTCATGAAGGGAAAGATTAAGGTGAAAGGAAACCTCATGCTCGGACTCCGGATGCAGACTGTCCTACAGAACGAGGTCGCGAAGATGACGAGGGTTGCGAAGCTTTGAGCTTGTGGCCAGTCTTTCCGCATCCTCCCATCCACCTGACATCCCCCTTCCCTCCATCCCACTCGATGCTTGCGCTTGCCAGCAATCATATCTTCCTTACCGAAGGGTTTTTTTCTTGTTTTTGGTTTTTAATTTTTCCCCTCCGATATTTTTATCGCACGCATACATCATGTACTCCTGCTCATCACCTGATTATTTTCACTTATTAATTGTTCTGTTCTCCTTACGTTTTCATTTACTTCATCTTTCTCCCGTAACAACCATCCCAGTTACACCTTCCCTAAACGCAAACCTGCGATCGACGAGGGAGAAGGCATAGCCCGATTTGGTAGTAGATTACAATGAGAATGGCGGTCTTTCTCTGACTCTGGACTGGCATCACTAGGTTGCCATAAAGATCCTAGATTTGCTATTGTATTTTTGCGAACGGGGATGAAGAACTAGTAGAAAAAGATGGAAAGGATCTGAATGATTTGGCTGTCGTATTTGAGGACCGAGTATGACGAGCTTTCCTCCCTTTGCATCATGCCTAGGGGGGGGGAAGAGAGAGAGAGAGCTAGAGGGATGAAATTTTATTCGAAACAAGCGACGAAGTGGGTACAGGCCATCATCCTGGATCACCCCTTTCCCCTCTCCCCTCCCCATCCCCCTTCCTCCTTGTTGCTCACCCCTCCCAACATTTCTGATATCCAGTTGAGATCTGATAAAGAATCTGAGGATTCCAAGTTTATCTTACTGGCATTCTTTTCGCTCGCAGTCATGGACCGGCGTCCTAGATCGCAATCGGTTTCGGGTTGGAGTAGAGTCACAGTGCTAGACTGACCTACCACAACGAAAGAAGAAGAAAAATGTTGACTGGAGAAGGGAAGAGAAAAACAGACAGCTCCGGCGAATCTTTTCCTGTTTGTCATTACGCGCTGATTTTTGGTGTGAGTGGGGAAAGCTGCCAGTTAAGTGACCCTAACACCCTGACTGATTATCCAGGCCCAGCCTTTCTACTGCCTCGCTCTCTCACACCCACGCGCACGCATCATCACACGGTACTCTCCCAGGTTCAGGGTCATTTCTGATCGTTGGGGAAGCGAAGCGTTCCAACGCGATTGGCAAATCGCGAGCAACCCCCGGCCGTCCCAGCCCAGAGTGGAGTCCGACTTTCCATGGTAATGGTAACTTCCTCTCATACTTCGAAAGAACCTCTTACAAAGGCGTGAATGGAATGCGTCAAAGCGAATTCAAAAATCCACAAGCAGGGCATGGGTGGTGGGTGGAATAAGGGACAACGGGAAGGAGATCAAAAGGAGCATCCGTGTTGAGGATGAGGCAGAAATGTGATTCGCTCCTTCATCAGAGCGCAAGGTAGCGAGGGTTGGGGAACTAGGTTGGTGTAGGGTCACGAGGGCCACTCAAAAAAAATCACGATCGAAATAAAAATAAAAATAAAAAAGCAAGTGGAGAGGGCTGGTTGGTTGGGAACTCTCATCTCTCGACCCTGACAGGCAAACCCAATCACCACGGTGGTCACAAGTTCTCCCTACCTCCCCCAACCTGGCTGCTTGCTTAGAAATCCGAGATTATGAAAAAGTCTCGAATACACCAACTTTTCAAAATGAAAACAGACTCGATCACCGAATCGACCCCTCTTTCGCCCTAAATGCAGTCCAGGTCTCGTTCTTTGGGTTTTTTTTTGGCAAAACTTAGCTGGACATTTTTCGCTTCTTTCTTCAGCTTCACTTCAAAAAAGGTCACAAGCAACGTGCTGAAAATGAATCACCCGTCCTTGATATCTTTTCCTTCATTTGTATTGAGACTCTGACTTCCCGTTAAACAGTGCCCTCAATGCTTACATTTAAAACTCTAACTGGCATGTGTGTGTTCGTGTTTCCAAAAAGGCTTGGCCCGGGCGCTGGGCCCCAGAGAGAAATGTGAATCTGCCCGAGCTTCCTCCCCTCCCTTGCTCACATGCTACTTCTGACGGAAGCTTGTTGCGTGCTTGTCGATCCCCTTTTCCACCTTGTTTTTCGAATCCTATCGAGTCGACCCCTGTGTCCACATCACCCACCAGTTTGAGTATTCGAACGCTCCTGAGCCGTTTGGCCGTTCCCAGCGAGTTTCAGTGGAAAGCGGGCAAGATAAAGTGGATCACGAAATTTTTTTGGGTACGCCTCGAGTGTCTCCCCTATCCTCATCCTGTTCAACATGCCTAGTACGACATCTACGGCCTTGAGTAGAATGGTAGTCACTCAGGGTTTATAATCATCTGCATGGATAGGCTTGATGGGAAGGACTCGAATGTCCAACCAAGCACTTGCAGTCATATGCAATCAACCTATATTTTCTTCATGGTGACACCTTTTTGTCTCTCAGAAAAGCCTTTTATTCTTAAAGAATCCAGTTTAAGGAGCGGGAGGTCATGAGTATACTTCGGACTAGAACTTGTCGTGAGTAGTTAGGGAAGTTAGGATGAGTTTAAGCGCCATGCAGCGAGGTCTAGGCATGGAACATATATACTGTGACTTTAACCTCACGCTATTCGTATTAATCCCTGTTGAAGCCGATCCCCTTTCACTTTTTGCCCTCCCTCCTCCCCACGACAAGTCGAATCGTTATTCGTGACTTGTTCAAGCTTTGGAGTCCGAGGACTAACACTCACACTAACCTGTGGTGACCCAAAAAAGAGCAGTTCTCAAGTGATCAGCTTGGACGACCAAAAGCCAATAGAAAGAGTCGTGAAACGTGATCTATGACACAAGGAAAGATCTTGGATCCAAAGACTCATGACTATTCATCATTGTCCAACCTTCCTCTCGAGCATCTTGAAAGTTTTTGCGGGCTAATGCTCAAAGAGGTCTACCCGTTACGAATGACTTCACTAACAACCAACACATATAGTAAACCGTATTCATGACTCGCTGACTCGTCGACTGGGGAAAAAGGCTGCCACCGACTCGGTTAGGATGTAATCCAAAGCATCTTGTTAGACGAGAGAGGGTGGCAGGCATAGGCCCAGCGCCTCTCCCCTCACTCCTCGCGCTCTTACAGAAACCTAAGAGAAGGCTCCTCCCGAACCTTCCCCTCTCCCGCCTCCCGCTCTTTTTATTTTGTTTTGCTTGATTTTTTGTTTTAAAAAGGCAGAGAAACGAAATTAGAAAGACAGAAAGAAGGAAAGGAAAGAGACCATGGGTACGCAGCTTGCACCAGATCACTCACCTAAAAACAAAGGATCTCTGACCTCTTACTCTTTACTTGACTCGCGCACGAACACACATGCACGCTCACACGCGCACACCCGCACACACGCTCGCACTCTCGCACTCTCGCAACCCCCCCCCCCCCCCCCTCAATCCCCAATTCCCCAATCCCAATCCGAATCCCAATCCCAATCCCAATCCCAATCACTCAGAACTGGATCCCAATCCCACCTCGATCCTCACAAGAGAGAGAGCCCGTCGCCGTCACAAACATCCCTTCCCCTTCACAACTCCCCACTCCCTTAGCACATCGCATCCGACTCTTCGATTCACCATCTTATCCTACCTTTCAGCACACCCCCTCACAATCAGAACAGCTCAACAACGATTTCTTTTTCGCACACCCACACACGATCAAAGACACACGCAAACCCCTGCGCGGTGTCTCCCTCCTCTCCCTTTGCCTCTCCCAGGAAGGCAACGTCGCCCCCGCTCTCCCTCACACCAAGAACCAACCTCGAAGAAGCCAGACCAGCAGGCCACGCTTACTTCTACAACGATTCCGAAGCAGGAAGAGAGTCATTTACCTTAGTCATCACCAACCTCTCTGTTGGTGATCCTTAAACCTTTTTCTTTCCCTTATTCTTTTTTCTTTTTCGTTTGTTTGTTTGCCTCCATCTCCATCTGGCACACCGTCGTCGCATGACCCAGTCTTGAGATCGACAAAATCAACTACAACTTTTATACGCTTTCACTTGCAAAGTGGCCAAGAAGACTCCCTTCGTTTTTCCTCTGAAATCCAAGCAGCCCAGAGTGCCTGATTTCCTTCCACAACACAGCTCCTAGGCAAATCAGGTTTCTTCGCATCAAGATCACGAGGAAGCTAGGATTGGATTTTCTTATTGGAACCGATCTTTTCTCTTTCCTTGACAACCTCATCATCTCGATCCACTCTACTTTTCTGCCATCGGCCTTGGTCTCTCCCCGCGCTTAACAATGTCCAGTGCGCCAATGAACGGCGTCAAACTCAATCGTAAGTACTCCGGCTTTCGTTCGTATTTCTGCTTTCCATTCGCTTCGTTCGACTTCTGGTACCGCGCAGGAGGGGCTGACGAGGAGGGGGAAAAGAGCGAAGATGTTCTTTCTTGGTGGAGGCTCTGCTGAGCGGACGGTCAAAATTTATATCCAAGGTTCGGGTCAATCAGATTCTCTTGCCTCGACCGTGTAGAGTCGCCTTGCCCTTGTTTTTCCTCTCCCTTTCCTCCCCATTTTCCCCATCTGTTTAGATTTCCTTCCGTCTTTTTTCTTTTCTTTTCTTTTCCCTTCTCTCTTCAACACCAACCCTGACCTCCCTCGCCCGAGAGAAGGCGCTCTGGTGCTTTGCACAAACATTTCGTCGAGATGGAACCCCCACTTTCGGCAAAGGTATCGTGCGCATTTTTTCTGCTGGGCTTGAAGTTTCATGGGCTGCAAAACTCACTTGATATTATGATCCCTTGACTGTTTGCCTACTTTTTACTAAATCGAAAACCAAATACTTCGTCCATCTCCAATCAGCTCTTGACGACCCACAGAAGGTTATCAAAGTCCTTGCGTCTGACGGAAAGACGGCGGAGCAGCGCGAGATCTCTTACACCAACTGCAAAGTTATTGGTAATGGGTCTTTCGGAGTCGTTTTCCAAGCGAGGCTAGTTGGGAACGGAAACACCGTTGACGGCAGTGGCTCGTCGCAGGATGGTGCAACTTCAGGCTCTAGTAAAGACAGTCAGGAGGATGTAGCTATCAAGAAAGTTCTCCAGGACAAAAGGTTCAAGGTGAGTTGCGTCTTCATCGAGACTCAGGGCCAGATTTCAAGTCGCTCTAGGGGCGTTAACGATTTTGGCCACTGAGATGACGGGTGGGCTCCTCGGTCACCCACAAGGGGAAACAAACTACCTTTCGGAATGGAGTTTGTTCACAAGCGCGGGGAAATCGGTGCACTGTTTGTCGAAACTTTTTACTGCTGACGAAGAACGATGGAGCGAAAAAGGCGACCGTGATCCAGCTGTCTTTCGATCTTTCCTTTTAGTATCTGATCTCTTCGATTCTGAGAGGCACTTGCTCACGACGACTTCCTTACCCCTGTCCTTGTTCTTGGCTCCCTTACGCCCTATACC
Source organism: Violaceomyces palustris (assembly GCA_003144235.1). Taxonomy (NCBI): domain Eukaryota; kingdom Fungi; phylum Basidiomycota; class Ustilaginomycetes; order Violaceomycetales; family Violaceomycetaceae; genus Violaceomyces; species Violaceomyces palustris. The sequence continues at coordinate 44,772 of KZ819720.1, read as the reverse complement.
TCATCGATTGGTCATGTTGCAGAACCGCGAACTTCAAATCATGCGTATCGTTAAGCATCCTAACGTCGTTGACCTCAGGGCTTTCTTTTACTCTAATGGAGACAAGGTAAGTGTGGCAACAAGAAAGCTCAACCTCCTGCAGCTCTTAATGAGGCCTTGATCACATGGAGGTAGCTCCAGCTACATCATCCGAAGGAGGAAGCTGAAAGGGAGCTCAATCCGATCTTTGAACTCATTTTTTCCTTCGTCCGATGCCAACCAACGACCGTCGATCGTAATCTCTTTCCTTCCACCGCCCCTCTTCGAATTCTCGCAAACAGAAAGATGAGGTCTTCCTCAACTTGGTTCTCGAATACGTCCCTGAGACCGTCTACCGCGCATCTCGTCACTACGCCAAGCTAAAGCAGACGATGCCAATGCTTCTCATAAAGCTCTACATGTACCAGCTCTTGCGAAGTCTGGCATATATTCACTCTATCGGTATCTGCCATCGTGATATCAAGCCTCAAAACCTCCTGCTCAACCCCACTACCGGCATTTTGAAGCTCTGCGACTTTGGCTCTGCCAAGATCTTGGTCGCCGGAGAGCCCAATGTGAGCTACATTTGCTCTAGGTACTACCGAGCACCGGAGCTCATTTTTGGTGCAACTAACTACACGACCAACATTGGTGAGTGCCCTTCTTGCCATAGACACGTACATTTGACCATCAGTTGGAGTCTCCTTCCTTTTCCTACATCCTTGCACTTGCCCTGCACTGCTGCACTGCCGTGCTTTGCCTCATCTTTCCATCTTTCGTGTCTCCAATGCTGTTATCTTTACTTTGGACCTCAGCAAGCTCCGATACCTTACCCTAAATCCCTGCTAAAGATCGCCAGAGGAAGATGGACAGTTGCATGAACGAAATCTCACAACAAAAATGTCTTCTTGTCCCTTTATTGTTCTCCTTTCTCAACAGATATCTGGTCTACCGGATGCGTGATGGCCGAGTTGATGCAAGGGCAACCGCTCTTCCCTGGAGAGAGCGGAATCGATCAATTAGTTGAAATCATCAAGGTGCTGGGTACCCCGTCGAGGGAGCAAATCAAGACGATGAACCCCAACTACATGGAGCACAAGTTCCCCCAGATAAGGCCGCACCCATTCTCCAAAGTCTTCCGCCCAAGGACTCCACCTGATGCCATTGACCTTATCTCCCGACTCTTGGAGTACACTCCGAGCGCGAGGTTGACCGCTATTGAAGCTCTTTGTCATCCCTTCTTCGACGAGCTCAGGGCGGGCGAGATCAGAATGCCCAATGGAAGGGAGGCTCCGCCCCTATTCAACTGGACCAAGGAGGAGCTATCTATCCGACCTGACCTCATCTCAAGGCTCGTTCCGCAACACGCCGAGGCCGAGCTTCTGTCGAGAGGGATCGATGTCCACAACTTCCAACCTATTCCTCTCGAGTCTTTGCGAGTAACACTCGATTAGGCGTTCTAGGAACAGGAGAGTTCTGGTTGTCATTAAGCAAGGCTGCAATTTTCTTCCTTTTCCAAGCGGGATGAGAAATTGCGGGTGGGACTGGAGCAGAGAAGGTCATGTGGCCTCCTCATGGTCGAAGTGATGGGTCGGAATCTGGATTTCACTCTTCCGTCCGGAGATCCCAAGAATTAAGTGCGGAAACAAAAGAGAAAAAAGAAGGAAGAAAGGACAAGTAAAAGAATGCTAGAACTCCCTTCTCAATTCTTTCTCTTAAAGATAGGCACGAAGTAGGGAATCGCTTTAGTGGAGTGAAGTTGCGCCGATTGCAGTTGAGTCATTGCCTTACCCTTCGGGCAACGGCAAGATAGAACTCAGAGTGGACGCGGCTGGAACCTTCTTCTCTTCATGATTGGGGCTCTTTCCTCTGATTTCTTCCACTTTTTTCTGTTTCTTACTTCCACCTCAACGCAAACCTTGATCTTTCACAGATTCGGAGGTGAGCCGAAGAGGTAGGATTTAATCTCGTCAAAGGAGACTTTACGTGGACTCGGGTCTATCGTCTTCTTTCGCGCTTGTCTACGCTCTGCTTTTTCCTTGCCCCTTTTTTCCAACCCCCACTGCATTCCTAAAGCCTTTTTTCCGCCTTCTTTCCATCTCTTTCCGATTTGTTTTTCATTCCTTTTTTCCACTCTCACGTTCTTCCAAGCATCGCCTTGTGCTTCATTCTATCGCTTCGGTCCCTCCTTTTCTTCCCCCTTCTCGGCGAAGATGACGATCTCCGTATTCCCACATTTTCAGAAAAAAAGGGAAGTAACAAAAAAAAAAAAAAAGAAAAAAAGGAAGGAAAGAAGGGGGGGAGGGGGGGGGGAAGGACGAGAGATATAGAGAGAGGATGACGAAGAGTGGGTGAAAATCCGAGTAGTGACTAAAGGAAAGAGCAAGAATCGTGAAGGGAAGACATCGGTAGATGGCGTCCGTCATCAGCTTCCTTTTCCTCCGCCTCTTCTGGTTGTGCTGCCCAAAGCTTCCCTTGCAGCTCTCCTATCTCAATCTGTCTGGCTTGTAAATAAAATGTTGCAAAAGTATCGTGCTTCCTATCCTCCTTTCTCCCAAGCTCTTGCCATCCCTGCTTTCAGCCATCCCATCCAACCTTTTCTTTCGCCATTAACCCTTTCCCCGACCCACCAATCGATTTCCATCGTGGCATCAGCCTTTTGTGCCTTCCCTAGCTTCCCCTTCCCCGCTGCCCTCCCTGCTTTCAGCCATCCCATCCAACCTTTTCTTTCGCCATTAACCCTTTCCCCGACCCACCAATCGATTTCCATCGTGGCATCAGCCTTTTGTGCCTTCCCTAGCTTCCCCTTCCCCGCTGCCCTCCCTGCTTTCAGCCATCCCATCCAACCTTTTCTTTCGCCATTAACCCTTTCCCCGACCCACCAATCGATTTCCATCGTGGCATCAGCCTTTTGTGCCTTCCCTAGCTTCCCCTTCCCCGCTGCCCACCCCCGAACTTTTTGCTCCTCCAAACTCTCTCTTCATCTAATCCCCTCACCTCTTGTTCTCCTGAACACTTCCCCGACCCACCAATCGATTTCCATCGTGGCATCAGCCTTTTGTGCCTTCCCTAGCTTCCCCTTCCCCGCTGCCCAACCCCGAACTTTTTGCTCCTCCAAACTCTCTCTTCATCTAATCCCCTCACCTCTTGTTCTCCTGAACACTTTCATCACTACGATTGACCTCCTCTCCACACTTTTCGTTACCTCTCTCTCTCTCTCACGTATCCTGTCAAAGACACTGAGTTATGAAAGCAGTAAACCTATCAAAGTCTTCCGCAAAAGAACGAATGAACTTTCCCGAAGCCACACTGGGTGACGCTCTGGGCAAGGGATCTCGAGTTTGCTCTGTTTCGTACGAATGATCGGATTGAGGAGGGTTCACGTGATCCCTGGACTAAAGGGCACAAAAAAAGTGGAGCTGTGGTAGTATATCGCAATTTACGCTTTGGTTCAAGATTATTCAAGACTAGGATTGAGGTGTTAAAAATTTCAGCATCATTAAGGTAAACCCTTTTTTTTCTTTCTTTTTTTCTTTTTCTTCTTCCCTTTGCGTTCCTCACCTCTCAAAACTTTCTTTGGAAATCACTTTCCAACCTCTTCCCTTGCCCAAAGCTTGGCTCACCATCTCAATCCTTCCCCCCCCCCCCCCCCCCCCCCCCCCCCCCCCCCCGGCGAAACCCTTACAACACCCACTCTTTCTTGCGACCATCGAATCACCGGTTCAGCACTCAAAGCTAAAGAGAACGCATCCCTTTCGTCAAAACAGGAGGCGAGAGGCTTTTAGCGGGAAGAAAGAAGAAGAAGGATAGAAGAAAGCAAGGAAGAGAAGGAATCGAAAATATAGCACATTCTTGAAGGCGTCCAGTTCTCAAGATGGGGAAGAAGAAACAGGTCAGGAAGTTCGGAGAGGTGAAGAGGATGCTCAACCCGAACGATCCGAGACTGTGAGTAAGCGATGGTACCTTGATACAATGAGTCGGCGATCTGTGGTGGAGAGCTTTGGGTTTGCGTCAAACTCTTGCAAGAGCTTGGCTGGAACTCTTGCGATTCCTCCTCGTGCTGGGCCAGCCATCACTGACCGGTGACTTCCATCGAATTCTCGTGTATCTCGGATGATGGCACGGGTGTGGTCCATGTGCTGAACAGGAAGGCAAACCAAAAGGTCCAGGACGCAGCTAAGAAAGCTTCCGCGAGTGGCGGCGGAAAGGGGATCGGAAGTTCATCTGGAACGACGGTGGATGGTCAGAAGATCAGGCACATAGACACACCGGCCTCGTCCATGTTCTTCCAACATAACGAGGCCCTGGGACCGCCCTACAGGATACTCGTCGATACGAACTTCATCAACTTTAGCTTGCAGAACAAGATCGAGCTGGTTCAGGGGATGATGGATTGCCTGTATGCCAAGAGTGAGTATCTCGCTTCCCTCATGGACCGCATTCGTACCACGGGGAAAGTCTTCCAAGGCCATACCTGGTTGAGAAGAATGTCTTCTTCTTGTGGCTGGATGGAACAATTGACGAAAGGATCAATTAACGTCAATCCTGCTCCACCAAACCTCTCACACCCAATCAGGCATCCCGTGCATAACTACGTGCGTAATCTCAGAATTGGAAAAGCTTGGTCCGAAGTACAGGATCGCTCTCAGGGTGGCTAGAGATCCCAGATTCGAACGATTAGAATGCTCGCACAAGGGAACGTATGCCGACGACTGCATCATCGAAAGGATTCAGAGTCACAAGTGCTATATTGTCGCCACCTGCGACAGGGAATTGAGGAGGAGGGTCAGGAAAGTTCCTGTAAGTCCACCGAGATCCAGCGCCATATTTCTTCATTCTGGATTTCATCGCTCTTTTGCTCGTCGTCCGTCCAGCAGAAGACTGACGAAGACTATGTCCTGGCTTCGCTCTTTAAATTTTGGTTTGGTGGGTTTTTACGTGAAGGGTATTCCTTTGATGTATATCGCCAAGAGACAGTACAGGATCGAAAGGCTTCCGGACCAAGGAATGGCATCCTGAAGGCAGTCGAAGTCGAGCTCTTGAACTTTGCAGTATCTCGCATCTCACCTTTCCCCTATAGCGTTTCATCTCCCTCTAGCAGCATTGTCCCAGCACGATTTCCACGCCTTTGTGTCCACTTCCTTCGTTCGATTATCTTCGATCACTTGCACACGTTTAAATTATATCCATGTCCTGCTCGAGTTGCCCAACCTGTGACCTTCCACTTTGCCCTTCTTGCTCGTCCCTCTGCGGTTTTCCGTGACTCCAATGGCAACAAATCTGCTCCCCCACCGAACAGTTCACCCTGAAGCCCTTGGGGATCGGCGTGAACTATAGACCCGGGAACAACTTGGTAGCAAGAAAAGAAGAACGGCATTGGGTTTTTTTATCTATCTATTCATTTTTGTGCGCGGGGAAGGGGGCAACATGACAACGGCAACAGTGATGAAGCATGATCAAAAAGAATGAAGCTCGCACCTTTTTCAAGCTTCAGATGGTGTTCTCCATCATGGCTGCATCGAAACAGCCAACCCGCCGGGATGCAAGCCGAAAGGTATCGGGTATAAATTGAAAGTTACATTGAGTTCGATAGAGAGCGCTTCCGTCACGAACGTGCGGAGCATGAAAAATGAAAGAACGGGAGGGAAACTTTCCATCTTGGCCCTCCCCCCGTCCCCCCCCCCCTGACCCCTATTTTTCCACTTTAGAAGCCGTACTTCATCCTACCTTGGGACTTCGCGCTCTTACCCATCTCCCACTTCTGCTTGAGCTCTCCCCTTTTCTCTTCGGCGATAGCAAGGAGCGAGGTGAGCTGACCCTTCTGCCTGGCTCTCTGATTGGTGAGTTTTCCCAGCTTGGAGCTCGCACCTTCACCACCGCCGCTGGAGCCGCTCGAGGCAGCGATTTGGCTCGCGACCGACGAGTAGACATTGTCTAGGGTCGAGCTGCCATGCGGTGCGGGTTGGGCCGAAGTGTCGACCCTGTAGTCTACCAAGTCCTCACTTCTCAATCCGGCCCTGGCGAGTTCTGAGACGTCGAAACCTCCTCCACCCGCTCCGTTGTTCCTCATCCTCCTCGAAGGATCGTCGTAGTTGATGGTGGCGCCTTGCGAACCTCCTTCCCCGTTCGTCCTGAGCCATTTAGCGTACTGTTCGTGGGCTTTGGGGGTGATCGGTACCCAAGAGCCGTCCGGATCTTGCTGCCAACCTGGATAAGAAGTAGGTCCAAACCCTTCCTCCTCCTCTTTTGCGTTGTCTTTGGATTTCAACTCGACGACGGGAGCCGAGGAAACGGCCATACTCTTGAGGAACCCCGGTGCCGCAGCCTCCTCCACCCTCTCCAGGTTGCTAGAAGTTGAGGCCGTCGCTGACAGAGAGAAGAAATCAGTGGGGTCCTCCGCAGGTATCGGATTCGTCTCCATCCGGCTTGCTGAAGAAGGAGCCAGGCTCATTTGGGGAGCTATCGAAATTGTTGTAGTGGTGGCGGATGAACTTTTGGCCGTTGAAGCTCTCTCAGGGGGCTTTGTATCAGCTGGCTGTTTAGACTTGACCGGCTTATTGCTAGGCTTGAGACCTAGCATGGCCCTGAAGTCATCGTTCCCTTTCCTTCCTTGGTTGGCGGGCTTGCTCTCTTCAGCATCGTTTTCGTCGGCTTGATCGCCAGTCGATTCAACCTCTATGATCTTCATCGCTCCTTCCCTGATAGTCATGTGAGGTTGTTGTGCCTCATCGGCTTGCTGCTTGGCGATGTCAGCGGGTCTTTTGGGGGCGGGCAGCATGCCAAAGAGGGAGTGACCGCCTTTAGCCTTGTGAGCCTCCATGGCAGCCTTCGCCCTTTTTTTCGCCTGCGAGATAGAGTCTGAGGAGAGCTCTTCACCATCACTCGCCTCATCTAGATCAGAGAGGGAATCGACTTTGATCTGAAGCTTTGATTGGTGTTTCCTCTTTCCCGCACGATTCGTTGCCGAGTTCGAGGAAGATTGGGTTGTGGCGGACGCCATTGGTTGTGGCAAAGACATCTTGCTCGACGATGGTGCCGAGGAATCGTAAGATTTGAAAAGTAAGGAGGAGTATGCAGAGTTCTTGGGCGGTGGCAAACCTAGACCCACAGAGACGGTAGGAGGTTTGGGCTGGAGAGTAGTGGGTTGGGGTTGGGAAGGAGGTTTCTTTGGCTGTTGCACGAACTGCTGTTGACCAGCATCCGAGCCAGAGCCTGAATCAGAGTCGGAATCATAGCCGGAAACCAAGGGCGTTGCCATTGCAGGTGAGGTGGGTTGGGGGATCGAATATGGATGAGTGGCGGTAGGGGATCAAGGCTCGTAATGATGGATGGTGGTTGAGAGGAAGAAGCCGAGGTGGGGGCAGCGAGCCGTAAATGTGGAAAAGATACAAGGAATCGGCTGCAACGTTCGATCACTCTTACGGGGAAGAGGTGGCCTTGCATAACAGCGTCCATTTCGTCTTGGCCGTATGCCCCGTGCACGCATCCAGGGCATGGGCCTTCTTTCCTTTTTTTCTTTTTTTTTTTCTTTCCCGGGTCGAGGTGAGCCGCGACGGCTTTCCATACACCTTCGGTTCTGGGGAACCTTCAGGTTACAGGCAAGGTCATCCTTGTGATCATTGACTGAGCCCCACTCGTTTTATGATCCATGGGAGATGGACTTCTACTGATACCGTATCTTCACGCTATCATCATTGAAACGAAAGCATGGTTGTCTGCGTGCATGACCCCCTGACCTGCCTTGTCCTCTCTCGTCTCAGCTAATCATGCGATCTTGAACATTGGAGACCCGTGTCGTGCGGGGATGGTGCAACCTTAGCACCGGTGGACTGAGCTTGACGGCCTCATTCTGCATCTACTACCGTGTGTCTAATCTACTCCTGTCGGGGTCAAACACGGCGTCCATATATAGCAGAACAAACCCCTAGGGAGCACCGCCCAATTTTTGTCCACCCACCTCCTGTCCCCAGTAACATCCCCCTCCTCCTAGTACCATTGCATCTCACCGTTCCATCACTCACTGAGACGGACTGATCTCTATCTCTGTCACGGCGACGGCCATGAAGCTTCTTGCCCCTCTGATTGCCTTGGCGATCTCGTCCGCCGCCTACGTCGCCTCCTCTCCCCCCTCATCACAGTATGTCCTTGACCTCAACTCCCATCTCTCCGGCTCGAACCCGTCTCCGGCAGCCTACGATCCCGTCTCGGTCAATTCGATGGGCGTTGGCGGTCCACAACGCATCGAGCTCGGTGATGCCATCAAACTCGCCACATCCTCCATGAGCGTAGAGCAGCAGATCGCCGCGAAAAGGGGAGAGCATGTCGTTCTTACCCATTCCGACTTCCCGACCGTCAGCGTAAGAGTCAAGCAGATCGCCAGCAAAGCGGACCGATACGAGGCAAGGACCAAGGGAAAAGCCGACCCGGACGCCTTCTGCGACCCCACCGTCACCAGCTGGAGCGGCTACATCGACACGATCGATGGGAAATCCTTCTTCTTCTACTTCTTCGAGTCTAGGTCCAACCCAAAAAAAGATCCCGTCATCATGTGGACCAACGGCGGACCCGGTGCTAGCTCCAGCCTGGGACTCTTCATGGAGCTCGGGCCTTGCCGCATCCCAGAGAGGAACGGTGCCATGCCAGACGGACCTCCCATCAATGCGACCGAGTGGAACCCGTACAGCTGGACCAACAGGGCTAACGTCTTCTTCATTGACCAGCCGGTCGGTGTCGGGTTCAGCTACTCGAGGTACGGAGTCATGAGCTATGACACCGAGGACGCCGCCAAGGACATCTACGCATTCCTGCGGATCTTCTTCTCCGCTTTTGATAAATTCGCCGACAACGACTTCCATCTGGCGGGGGAGTCATACGGAGGCAGGTACATTCCAGTCTTTGCCTCTGAAGTTGTCGACAGGAACCGCGAAATCGAGCGAAAGGCCGAGAAGGCGAGAAAGAAGGTTGACAAGTCCAAGATCATCAATCTCAAGAGCATCCTTGTCGGCAACGGATTGACCGACATTGCAAAGCAAACCAGGGGGTACTACGACATGACCTGCACAAGGAAGGGAGGCGTCGAGCCGATCCTCTCGATCGAGACCTGCAAGCGTATGGCTGTCTGGGTCCCTCGTTGTGAAAAGTGGCTGGAAGAGCACTGCATGGAGACCTACACGGCCGACCTCTGCGGCGCCAGTATGGAGACCTGCTCGAACGAGATCGAGGGACCCTACGGGGAAACTGGCCAGAACCCTTACAACATTCTTGACAACTGCCCATCAGGTCTGGAACCCAACCTCTGCTACGGCGTCACCGCCGACATCAGGGACTACCTTGACAGGGACGACGTGCGCTCACTCATCGGCGCCGCTCCTAAGTCTCAGATCGGCAAGTTCAAGTCGATCAACGAAAAGGTCTTCCAGGGGTTCCAGTGGCACCTCGACTCTTCTCAGGACAATGGCCTGAACGTCGCATCCCTTTTGGAGAGGGGGGTCAAAGCCCTCATCTACGTCGGTGATCTCGACTGGATCTGCAACTGGAGGGGCAACAAGCGATGGGTCGAGAAGCTCGATTGGAGCGGATCCGAGGAATGGCACAAAGGCAAGAACTACGTGAGTATCAAGGGTCGGGAAAGGAGGAGTTAAGGGAGAAAGGATGATGATGGTCCTTTTTCCTCTTTCCTTGAGGGTGGGGGCGCCCTGCGGCGGGACGGTGGGATCTTGATCTTACCGAACCGGAGAACTTTTCTTTCCGTCCCCATCATTGATCTAAGCTATTTGACTCCCTCCCCTTCGAATCTCTCTCTCACTCTCCCCTCCCCATGTCATCTTCGGGCTCCAACAGCAATGGGTTGTCGACGGTAAAAAGGTAGGAGAGACCCAGTCCGGTGGCGGGCTTACCTGGGCCACTGTCCACAATGCTGGTCACATGGTACCTTACGAGTGAGTGTCGCTTGCCGTTACGGATCCTCCCATCCCCAGAGAAGAAAGCAAAATAAGGAAAAAGAAGAAGGAAAGGAAAAAGAGGAAGAAAAGTAAATGCTCCGAGGGAGAGACCGTCTGCTCATCCGAAACGTTCCTTCCGACCTCGTTCATCCCTTTTCTTTTCACCTTGTGTCGGAATAGCCAACCGGAGGCGGCCCTGGCCATGCTGAACAGATGGCTGGACGGCGAAGCTCTCTAGTCGGATCGCCTCGGAAGACACACAAGTGAGATCAACGCCTTCATCCCGTGGTCCGTATGAGGAGGAAGGGTTGGCCGGCATGATAGACGGTGACAAGCACACTTTCGGAAAGGTAGATTGGCATGTATGGCAAAGTGGAAGGAAGGAAAGGTGAACAGCGTTTAGAAAAGATCGGATTCGAATTAAGCTCTTGGAACGTGTCTCCCCTTTTTGGGCCCGAACCTTGATCCCGCACTTCCTGGGCTTTAGACCTCGATCTTGTGATAAGCCATGCCCGTCCCTGAACTGCCCCCGGGACTGAAGCAACGCAACGCTTTCGGAGAAGGGAGGTGGAAGTAGAATCAAATAAAGTAAATTGAGTAAGGCGGACACGGGTGGCGTTCTACAAACTTATTTCACACTTGGCCAGAAAGGTTTCCCGCGCAGTCTGTCGGTTCCTTTGGGTAAGAGTGACTAACTCACTCACACTTGACTCATAACTCGACGAACCACTTTTTTATTTTTTTAGTTTAGCGTCGACCAAGACAAAGAAAGGGGTGGAACCCGAAATGTGTGCCCTTTGTGCTCAGGGTTTTTGTCCCGACGCTAGTCGGTCAGTCGAAGGTGGTCTCGAATCCCGCAACTCCGAGGGACTGTTGTGTGTGTTTTTTCTCTTTTCTTTTTTTCTTTCTTGTTCAGATTCCTCTTTTCTTTCCCTTCAACCCTTCCCTTCTCCTCCCCTTAACCTTCTTCCCTCATCCCAATCACATTCGAATCACCCCGTCAAAACTCGACGGGGGAGAGGGGGACGCTTCTGTTTCCCTAAGGAAGCTCACCTCGTCTCAAAAGGAACCAATCACAACTCGAACAGTGACCTGTTCATGCCCGCGATCATTTCGAGCGGAATCAACCCCTGGGCGTGAGATCTAGCTTGATACTCATCCTACGACAATTTCTAGAAAGGGTACATGTAACAAGAAAGAGAAGAGAAAAAGGAAAGGGAAAGAAATGGAGCCTGTGGATGGTCGGTCGGACGGCGGCAAGGTCATCGATCTGGTCGAGGTGGTGATTCCCGCCACCAATGCGACTGAGCGGATTCTGAAACGCCCGCCACCGGGAGACTCGGAGGGCGGAGAAGACAAGATGAGCAGTCCAACAATTGCTGAGAGAGTCAGTCAAGATCGACCGAACAAAGTTGTGGGATCGAACAAGAAGAGGGAGAGGAAAGATGCCAAAGCTCGGAATCAGAGGAGACCGGCGACGGATTCGACTGAAGTCGAAGAGGCGTCAGACCGATCTGAAGGAGAAGGAAGGGAGGAGTCCGAGGTGGAGGTGGAAGAAGAGGTGAAGGAGAGTAGAACGATGAGGGGTACCATGTCGGATTCCAAAATCAGAGCAAAGAAGACCAAGGATCATCAGGTCGAGTCGGCGTTCAAGGACATGCCAAAGCCGTCATCGCCAAAAGTCGCAAAGAGAACGACAAGGTATCGAAGTCGAAAGAGGGTGAGCTGGTCTTCTCAGCAGCATATACGCTCGTTGATCCAACTTGTTAATCCTTTCTTTTCTTCCTCTCCCTACATTCTACCGTATCCTTCTCTTTCTTATCTGCTCGCTCTCCACCACTCTCCCTCTCTTTCTCGCAAATGGCGCTTGTACGATCATACCGTGGCAGCAGACTAGCGGTCCTTGGGACGGAAAGGTGAGTCCCAGCACAATAAGAGCACCATATGATCGAGGCTTGTGCTGCCACTTCGCTCACTCACAGTCCCTCTTGTTTTCCATTCCCCGAACGAGCGGCTCTTCAAGGAGTACATGGAGCTTTTTTACTGCCTTTATCCGAGGAATTCCAGTCCAGATTGGGAGGATGTGGCCAGGCAGGTGAGAATCACCATTTCCATCTCTCAATCTCTTCCCTGTAGCGTGAGCCAAGCTCACTTGATTTCGCGGTCCACTCTTCAGGTTGGGAGAGACGAAGAGGTGAGCACTTGGAGATTCGTTTCCACTGGTCCTTCTTTCTTGACCTGTCATCGTGGAATCCTCTGTCGGACCGTTGATTAGATGAATAATTCCATCTTTTGCGGCATAATCGCCTTCCATTCCATCTTTGATCACCTCGATCTCTGGTTGGGTGACTTGCTTGATGCTCTCCCAACCGTAATGTAACGCAGACTTGTCAGGTGTGTCACCTTCGATCAATATCGGGTCAACCTTGCTAAGAAAATCTTTCCTTGACCAGTTTAGAGCTTACCATGAGGTCTCCTGTTACCTATCTGGCCACGCCGACGTTCCCGCTTGAATCGATTCGGCCATTGGCTCAGGCTAAGTCCAAAGTGTTGCAAAAGGATCTCGAGAAATTCCTGAGTATGTGTGAGCGATGATGGAGCACGAAAGCTTGATACGTCATCGGAGACCAAAAGCCTTCTCAACGTTGAACAACGGTGATGTTGTGACTATGCTGAGAAAGATGACTGACTTTCCTCGATGAACCGCTTCTCTACGATGCTCAAGACCATTGTCGTTCATAGTCAACGAGTGTCAAGTTCAAAATATTGGGGAAAGAAAAAAAAAATTGTGGTAGAAAGGGGGGAAAAACCTGAACAAAAGAGCGAAAAAAACCACCAAAAAAGGAAAAACCGGAGAATGAAATCAAAGGATCAAGAGAGAAGGAGAGAAAAGAAAGAAAACTCCATTAACGAACTGCGATTATTTCGCTTTATTTCAGATGGCAGTGAATGCCAAGAGCCAAGCGGTCCGATGAAGCGAACAGGAAGGATGATCAATGGGGCTGAGCTTTGGGAGAAGGCTCATTGCAAGGGAAGTGGAGAAAAGAATGCTCAGTCCTAGGTTGGCGAAAGAGCCCAAAAACCTGCGTTGATGGAAAGTTTCTGAGACTTCCCTTCGAAAATCAACCTCACCTTGGGAAACGAATCGAGAAAAGTTGACATGCTTGAAGCACCATCTGGGATTGCAACGTCGGAACAGGCTCGCTGCGTCCACGATCGGGATCGAGAAAGGGTGCGTCCTGATTGATTTCTCCGCGATCGGGTCAAGATGGAGCTTGGAATGGATTCTCATTTCAGTCACACTCGTCAGGGATCTTGGAGTCTTTGAATAAAATCGGTTAATCCTTTTCGAAACATGGGGAATCCATTGTCGTCTTGCCAACTCAAACTCACTCCCCTTGCATTCGACGCGCTCCGCGCCATCGATCAAAGCTGTTCAGGTGATTTTGTAGAAACACAGAAGGTGGTCAGCCTTGGTGGCATCATCACTCGAGCTCCCGCTAACCTCAAAAAAAGTTCGACCGACTTCTTAGCTCAACGTCCGCTAACAAACCTTTTGGTCCTGCTCACTTTGCGCTTTGGCCTTTGATCACAAGACGAACCAGAATCCTTTCGCTCTTCGCTGGGCCTTCCATCGTAAATGATACCCTCACAAACCACACTACACTCAAGCCAAGCCTCTTGGTCTGATTCTCCATCTCCTCTCAATCACTATCAGAGTCACACGTTTGCAATCGCCAACCCGCTCTGTTCTGCCCTCCCCTTCCAAAGCCAGGATCCAAGCCTGGATCGTTTCACGATGGGGGCAGGTCAAGGGAAAGAGAAAAAGAAAGAAGGAGGGAGAAAAAATCATCTGCACCCACATAGTCCAAGAACTGTTTTTCGTCCTTCGCACAAGGAAAAAGCCTCTCTCTCACACTCTTTTGACGCTCACTGCGAGCTCGCGTTGTCTCAGGACGCGCGCTCAAAGTGTGGATCTCAACTGAGACAAAACTTCTCCCCCCCCCTTTTCCTCGCTCTCACTCTACCGAGCCGTTGGGATAGCCTCGAGCCCCTTCCATCTGGCACAGGAAGCCACATCCTCTCATCATCTTTCCCCCCTCCCCCCTCCCCCCTCCCCCCCCCTCCCTTTCAGGCGGCCCTTTCCAGCAAGTGCCCGTCGTTTCTGCACAGCCACCTTCAAGGAGGGTAGAAAAGAACCAAAAGGGGGCCTGAATAAATTTTGAGTGTTGGCAGCCTTGTAACTCTATGTGCTCCATGTAAATGCACATGCGGTGTCTTTTTCTCTCATCCTGACAATGGAAAAGGCACTTCATGATCCCCTTTCTATCCCCATTCCATGCCCTCCCTTTCTCTCCGACTTAGGCGGAAAATCCGCAACACAAACGATTACGCAAAACGCTCTGCGTAGCACTTGGATGAATTTGGCTTGGTGGCTTGAGATGAAAAGGGCGAGCGAAGGAGAAGAGGTTGTCGGAATCCAAAAAGAGGAGGGAGCGATGCGAGCACTCAAGATCGTGTCTTGGACAAGAAGCACACGAGGAGTGTAGACCTCCCACAGTCGCGTCACGCTTCTTCCATCAAGCAAAATTTTTAAAGGCCGCAACTCCACCTGGCCCATTCCTGGAGATGTCACAACACGGCACAACGAAAAGGCGGGAAAGAGAGAGGATAGGGATAGAGAGCGAGAGAGAGAGAGGAGGAAAAGAGAAAGAGAGAGGGGTTTCCCCCTTCAAGCGACGGATTCAACGTCTTTCACCTCACCAACACTCCCCCCTCTCCCATGGAGTAGTGGTTAGTCCCCCGATCTCGTTGAGCTTTGCGACTGAATCACCAACCTTTCAAATTGTGGGTTGTATCGATTGTTTCCCTTCTTAATCAACCTTCCTCCCTCACCGCTCCTCATCTGCCTCATTACCCCTTGATCTCTGACAGCCTCATGCAGTCCCGACTTTGATGCGCTCATAGTCACAGGTCGGGGATGGAGTGGTCAATCCAAGCTTTGTCCACCAGGACATCCAACCGTCGTCTCCTCCTCGCATCAGTCTCTCTCCCTCTATCCTCTCTCCATGCCCACCACCACTCACGAACGCACTCCTGTGCGACTTCTCCATTCCTTTCCTCCCCTTCCTCTTCCCCCCCGTTCCTGTACCCCAAGTGCTGGGATGCTTGGATCAAAAAGTGACGCCGTGCCGGGAAATCAGAAATCACGGCAAGAAAACGGAAAAAGAAAACGTCCAAATGTCACCCTTCCTGTTGAGATCTGTGGTCAAAGATCAATAAAATTAGCATCAGCTCAAGGTATTCCACCAACCAGACCCCCTTTCCGACCTTCATCCAATCTTTCCCTCCATCACCACCTTCCATTTGCCAACACCTCTTCGTTTCTCGCTCCATCCAAGACCCTACCAATCACAAAGTCATAAACTCTTTCTTCGCTGAAGTTCACCACCATAAACCCCCCCCCCCCCCTCTTCCGTCCTCTCCGTTTCCATACCGCTCTGGAACCTTCGCAGTAGAGGCGTCGCAAGGAGAGGAATCCCTTTCCTTTCCAATCTTTCGACTCTGGCCCTAACCTTTCGAGATTGCCACTGAGGGAATCTGCTCCCACCTTCTAGCTGTCTCGACTGGCTGGATCGGACAGCTCACTTTCATCCCAAAAACAAAAAAGAAAACAGGGAAAAGGAAAAGAAAAAAATGAATAGCCACCTTGCGTCCGGGACAGGGTTCGGGAATAGGTTTTGGGGAATCTCTGATGCCGATGCGAGTTCATCGTCATCAACAGGGACTGCAGTCACATCGGCCATGGACCACTACAATCCAAATGATGTCCCACAGAACGACCCGAAGTTCACTCACCACCGCCGTGTCCTCAACTCGGTCAGCCTGATCATGATCCTTCTGGGTTGTCTGGTCCTCGTTATGCTCTGCATCCTCCTCGGTAGGATGTTGGCTGTTCAGAAACGGCAAAAAGACAGCAGCAACATGGTCAAGAGGTGGTCCAACCTCTTGAGAGCCCGAGGTCGTGTCAGGATGGACAGCTGCACCGATCTCGATCTCGAGCGAGGTAGAGGGCTGGGTTTGGAACACTGCTACCCCGGTGAAGCCCAATCTCAGGTGCTGATGAGACACCACAGGAGGGGATCCTCGGGATTTTCATCGAGGGAGATCAAGACTGTTGTACCAGCGAGCTGGATGTACGACCAAAGTCAGACCTACAGTTGCAAGGTCGGTCCCTCTGGCGACTTTATGGGAGGCTCTAGATCATACAACGTGCCGAGGCCTCCATCCTCATCGCTGGCCAGGTCAAGCGTCTCGCATTCTCAGTTCAGCATGTCCCCCCCGGTTTCGCCGACGAGGAGACTGAACGCACTGCCTCATCAGCGCTGCCACTCGCAGAAGAGCTCTGGAGGTTCATTCACCTTTATACCGGTGGTGCCGACCTCATCCGCACTAGGAGAGATTGGCGGTGGCGTTGTTGGGGTCGAAATGGGCAGGATGGTCCCTCTGCCCAAGGAGCCTCGCCAATCTCTAGCATCGCCAAGGCAAAGATCTCAAGTCCTTGCCCAACAGAATTACCCATCGGGCAGTGGAAACGGTCTGCCTTCGTCTTCATCATCCTACATCCCACTCTCGGGAAGGACGCTGACCGCTCACGTCTTCGAGCAGGAGCAGGAAGCCTACTTGAATCGGGCCAAGCTTGAAGAGTGCCATCAAAAGTTCGCACACTCCAACCACTCTTACGGCCAACAAGACTGGAACAGAGGACCTGATGCGGAAATCTTTGGCAAATTTGACCATTACGATCACGCTCATCGGAGTGGAGAGCCGAAAGTCTGTGGGACGATGCGCAAGGCTTTGCGCGAGGACACCAGCTTCTTCTTGCTGTCCAATACGGACCACTGGACGCATGAAGAGAAGGGGATTTTCTTGGGCTCGTCCACACTTCGGGTGGATGGCGAGGTGGCCGGAACGCTGGTGGACAACCCGAGGTACGGCGTCGACATGGAAAGGAAGGGTTCGCAATCGCCATCCACCTTTTCAGTGCCGAGGAGCGTTTCCAGGGCCGGCTCAAACTTTACCTTCGAGGAGGATGAGGACTTGAGGGTCCAAGGTGGCGAGGAAACCGAGGGCTTCGACTTTTCAAGAAGGCACGGACACCACGACTCGACCTTGCTGAGCTCCTCGCAGCATCAAGTCAAAGATTGCCAGACCCAGCCTCCAAGAGGCAAGGTGGAGGTGGAGGGACCCGTCGGCTTGGGTTCTGAGGACGGGATCGAAGAAACGGATGGACTGGGTCTGATCGACGACGATGTGATCCGAGGTGTGACTTGTTCGGCAAGGCAGGGGTCAGGATTGAGGCGAGATTCGTCATCCGGCTCGAGAGCTACCGCTTCCCCTTCATCTCGCTCAGCCGACGAGAGCAGCAACCTGATGATACCTTGCCGGTCTGCGTCCAGAAAGTTGACCGAGGGTAGGAGGTACTTGGAGCCCCAAGGTCCTAAGGGAAAACCCGGGAGCGAATCCACCGTCGACGAAGAGCTCGGCTCGGCCTTCAGAGACGTCTTCATGCTCGATCTTGGGAATGGAAAGGGGCTGAAAATGACACCTTCTCCCTTGGTTGAGAAGGTCAACCCGTTCAACAGAGGTCAGCCCTCGCGAAGCGACTGGCTCTGAGAAGGGCCTCTATCCAATTCCCACTTCTCTTCTTCTTCTTCTTCTTCTTCTTCTTCTACTTCACCCCTTCACCTTTTGCTGCCTACTAGGAAGATAGCCAATGAGCCTTATAAGAAAAGTGGGACCCGAAATCACGAGGCAACAAAAAAGGAAAGCCTGCTCTCTGAATCGGGGAACCGGAAAGTATGTAGTATCGCAACATTCGCACACACACACACACTCTCTCTCAATCTGTTATCATCACTCTCGTTCTGATCGCATCCAACTTCAACTGTAACATTACACATTCACTCCCTTGCGACGTTAGCGGGCGAATACGCTCATCTTTCGTAGGTCTCCAGCCCAACCTCATCCATTGCAAAACTTTTATTTTTTTCTTTTTGCTTCCTTTCGGTCTAGCTCTTCTCGAATCGAATCGAATGTCGTCTTCTTCCGCCCCCCGGTGGGCAAGTGCCGACTCTATCACTCATCTCCCTCCCTCGTTGGATTTTTATTTTTTTTGTTTGATCCATTCATGCTTGCATACATTGTCCCAAAGGTAAGGAGCAGTGACGGGTGGATGGTCGCCATCCAAGCCTCCCTCTCCACCTTGATCCTGATTCAAGTGCTGGTGAGACTTGTCCAAGTGAGGAACTGAAAGGGAGGCAGGAGTGGAAAGGTGGGGGCGTGTGTGTGTGATTAGGAGAGATCGTGGTCTTGGGTACGGGTCGCCCAAATTGAACCTATGCTAAGGTTGCTGGTTCAAACGACGATGAGGAACCCTCTCCCTCCCTCGATAGTTGACCCCAACTCACAGTCGGAAAGAAGTGTGTGTGTGTGTAGGAAACGAAAAGCTGTGCTTGAAGAGAGAGTAGACCAAGCGCTTTCCATGCACGTGATTCCCGAGGGTAGGTCTAGAACCCCTGCAATAGGTTCCTTTTGACCACCGACTCAAAGAATCACACAGCGATTTCGCTAGCACTGCGAGTGTTGTCACCACTCATATGTACCCTCCATCCACTCACTGCATTTGGAGGGGGCTGTGAGTTATCCAGGTGGGTTGAATTCCCACGTTGCTTGTCCATCCATCCCGGTTGGAGCTATCCGTCCGAGTCAGCCTGCTCGTCATGATCGCATACATTCCCCACTCATTGTAGCCGAGTCAAGCCAATCCCCCTGCCTCCCTTCCTCTTTGGGCTGAGGGGAGGAGAGAGGGGGGAGGGATGTGCGTCAGTGCGTTCAGGACTCGACTCAGACTGCTCTCCTTCCCTCGTTCCCTCGGTGGAGGAGCCAAGGTGGGGTGGGGCACGAGAGACCACGAATTCGATTACGATTACGGAACACTGATAGTGGGATTCACAAGATCCCAAACCAAGCAGCCAGGGGAGGAGTTGGTAGGGCGGATCCTTGCCTGGATGTATAAATACCACCCCACACAAACCATCCCAACTCTCCATCCATCCGCCCCTCACACTCTCACAAACCTCACTTCCCCTTTCACTGACCTAGAAAACGGCACCATGGACGTGAGTGACCCCAGCACACTGCTTTAGGTTGAAAGGCGTGGGACTGGAGCGCCTGCACCTGTTCCATCTCACTCCAAGCTGACTCATTCTTTCCCTATTCCCGCCCAACTTTCTCACACCGCCTACCCCAATCGTGATGTCGAAATGGATTTCTTGAATGATCGAAAAACGAATCGATTTCGAAACAGCCAAACCAACAGCAGCCACCACAGGGCGGAGCGCCACAGCAGGACGCCCTCGACAAGGGAGTCCAGGCCATCAGCAAAAAGCTGGGCCACGAGCAGAGCGGCTCCACCGTCGAAAAGATTTCCGACGGCATCCGTTCCGGCTTGTGAGTTTCAGAAGGAAGGTGGGGGGGATCCAGATGAATCATAAGGTGGAAGCTGACGATTGGGTTCCACACCCTCCTTACTCCCTTCCTTTGCTCCCCTGCCACCGTTGAAACAGCAAAAAGTTGACCGGAAAGGACGTACCCATCAAGGACAAGCAGTGATGGTCGACTCTCGCTTTTAGATGGGGTAGGCTTCCCGCCGTCTAGAGCCTGGCTCCCAAGGCTTTTCCCATCCATCCACCTTTTCCCCGTTCATGTCCACGTTCCAGGATATCCTACCTTTGCGCTACATGCCATCCCGAATACCACTTCTTGAAGCCGTTCAATCGTTCCAAGAAAAAGAGGGGGGAGGGACGAAGGAAGGCAAAGCCTACTTTGTGACCACTCGGCCTGATTTTTCCTCAGGCGTGCCGGTTCGGCAGGGGCCTCGAAAGTCGAACCGAGGGAGAATGTGCGGCTCTAACCATGCCTCATGCTTCGATGAAAGGTGAAAACGTAAGTACAAGTGAGTTTGGCGGCAGACCGCTCAGGGACGCGTGTTGGAGGAGTCTGGGGTTATCTGTGGTCTTTGAAAGCCATCCGTACAAAATTGCAGGTCCCCGCCTTGTCCCCTCCCTTCGTTCCATCTCTCATGGTTTCTTCGACCTCTTGGTCCTACCCTCCTTGAGAGTTTCCTCATCAACTTCGTCTTGGTCCTTGGTGACTTTGGTTTCCGAGCCCTCCTCCTTGCCTTGCGACTTTGGAGCCTTGCTCTTCTTTCCATTGCCGTTGCCACCCACCTCTCCCATCTTGGACCACATCTCTTCCTCCTCTCTATCTATCCGCTCCTCCTCTTCCCGCTCCGCCTTGTCGTCGTCGTCTTCATCGTCCTCCTCACCTTCAAGCTCCCCATCCTGACGACGCCCACGTCCAGCCTTGGTGGAACCATGACGACGGCCGACGTCCAGCAAGAGCTCCGGTACCCTCTGATCCCAAACGATGCAGCTGACCGTGGGCCCTTGTCCCAAAAAGCTCGTCCACAGCGTTTTACCCCTGTTGGAGGAGGAGGATCCATTCTTGGAATTCTTGGTTGGCTCTTGCGCTAGCTGGACCGTGTCGTGCACTCTGAAGAGCTTGTCCATCGAGACCGACGCCAACAAGGTGGGGCCCCTGCCACCTCCCTCGACCCGACCTTTGGCCTTGCCCCCTTGCTCGTCCCTGCTGCCCGGGGGTGAAGGCAGGGCGACCATCGAGGTGATGGCACCGGTGATGTCCTTGTAATGGTACTGTATGGCCTCCACCCTCCAATCTATCGAGTAGAGTTTCCCCGAAGTGTCGGCCAGGAAGAGCTCACCCCGCTCGAGGCCTGTCAAGAGGCTCTTGACCCCACCTTGGCCTTCCGGTACGATCCTCTCCTCACTGGAATGCTTCCTGCTGCCCGTCGAAGGGTCGAAGATTCTCAGGATGCCGTCCTTGGTCCCTACGGCGATCTTGGTGTCGCTCGGCACCTGGGTCTCCTCTTCCGAGTGACTGCTTTCCGTGGTGGTGTCTTGATTCGACATGGATAGGAAGGCGACGGAGGAGATGTTGGCTCTTTGGGGAAGGGACAGGTAGTCGTTTGGTAGCTGATCGTGCAAAAGATGACGAGCGATCAGAGGCAGAAAGGCACGGGAAGGATGACGGATGGAGTAGAAGATAAGGAAGAGAAGTGGGAACGGGCGATGGTGAATCAAGCTGCACGAATCCCCAATCTCATCTTCCCCCGTAATTGGGAAAGCCTTGAAGATGCACGAGATGAGATTGCGAGTCGAGGATGGAGGACCCGATTCCTGCCAAATTCCGACCCAAGGTGATACTCACATTCTTGGCTCTCCAAATTTCACCCCACATGAGCTCCCTGGCCTTTGCCCGCTCCGCAGCTTGCCTCTTCCTCTTCCTCTGCTTGGCGTTGCCCGTCTCGGGCGCCGACATCTCCGCAGAGTCATCCGCCGCTGGATCCCTCTCCCCTCGAGCTGGCTGAGGGCTGAGGGCGATGCTGATGTCCCAGAGAGAGAGCGGGATCTCCTCACCGCCGTAGGCGAAGTGGGTGGGGTCCGAGACGGGATGAAAGCTAAGCTGTTGCAGAGGTCCCGGAAGATCGATGGCGACGCTGCCAGTCACTGGCTCGTCCTTGGAGAGGTCTACCGAGGTGAACCTGAAAGCTCCGGAAGAGGTGCACGAGTAAACGCCGGACTTGCCAACGGAGAGTCCGACCCACCGCTCGATGCCTGCTTTCATCCTAGGCTCTCGAACCGTGAAGAGGATCTGAGCATGCTGAGGTGGAGTAGAGCTTGAAGAGCCCTCGGGCTCCTCACCCACAACAGGTTGGACGACGTCGATGGAACCGTTTTTCCGAGCGAGAGCGATCTGGAAAGGGATGGAAGGGTTCGTAAGGAGTTGATTGTGGATAGAAGAGAGAGAGAGAGAGAGAGGGAGAGAGAGGGGGAGAGGGAGAGAGAGAGAGAGAGAGAGAGAGAGAGAGAGAGAGAGAGAGAGAGAGAGAGAGAGAGAGAGAGAGAGAGAGAGAGAGAG